>OZ007502.1:33157348-33257348 GCA_963931805.1 Microdon myrmicae
AATCAGGAAACATCTCCACCACCACGTACAAAACTTGATCTCGAGAATGACTCTGTGAAATTATGGAAGACGATGATGATTTTATGGATTTCAGTGAACAGATGCAGCATGCACAATCGCTGCAACAAGACGAATCCGGGAATACACCAGCATTCAATGACCTCATGGTATCGATTCCGGGCCAAAACATCGGCATACCATTTACATTTTCTTTTCCATCACATCTAATCAACCAACGGTTAGTGAATCAGACATGCGATTAGAATCCGAAACCGTGGATGATGTCAACAACATGGGGTCAAGGCAAAGCTGTCTTATAGGGATCGTGCAAATCATGCGGCCCAACCATGTACTATTTAAATTCCAAGCCACTCCACGGAAGTAGATTTCCAACACCAAGCAAAGAAGGCAACTACAACGTTAGCACCCAATGGCCGCACACATACACACATACACACACACACACACACACCAATGGACTAGTTATAGCCGGACTGAAACTAGCTGGACATAAAACGGCGGCAGTTTTAATAAGCAGCCGCAAGAAAGTTGAACACCTTGATTTGGAAATAGAAGGACAAATAATCAGATCCAGTCCTTATATTAAATATCTTGGTGTGAAACTCGACAACAGGTTGAACTTAAAGGAACACCTGAGGAAAACGAGTGAAAAAACGGCAAGAATATGCAAAGTTTTAACGAGACTGCTACTCAATGTTGGAGGACCCTGGCCCCACACAAGGAAACTCATAACCACTGTCAACACCTCCATTATAATGTATGCAGCTCACATATGGGCAGGAGCCGCACAGCATAATCGTACATGAGGGGAATGAACTCAGCACATAGGCTGGCTTCACTAAGAGTGTGTTGTGCATTCCGAACGGTATCCGAGGAAGCTATAAATATTCTGGGCGGGAGGACGACACCTGATATTGCAGCTAAAGAAAGCGCTGCATTGCATAAGGTCTCTCAAGAGAATCGTCGGAGAATGCGGTCACAATTAAAGCTCTCAAGCCTAAGAGAATGGCAACGAAGGTGGGATTCTTCCACCCAAGGAAGATGGACCCACACCATGATACCTGATATAGAAACATGGATGAAAAGAAAACATGGCGAGCTGAATTACCACCTGACTCAGCTAATATCAGGGCATGGATGCCTTCGGCAGTACTTGCACAAGTATAAGCATGAATCACCCATACTGCTTGTATTGCGAAGGCAAAATAGAAAATGCGGAACACGTACTCACAGAGTGCGTGAGATTCGAGACCGCACGAACGACTTTGGAGAGACATATGAGACAGACAGTTACTCCGACAGGAGTAATAGAATACGTGCTGAGTTCAAAACAGGCATGGTCCGTAAGAAATGGTAGTCTATGTGACATGATGCGACGCGATGAGCGGAGTAACAGGTAAACTCCGTCCCGCCAAGCGATGGAATATCTAAAAGAAAGTTTCGCGGGGATCAACGGGAATATGTGCCTGGCGGGAGGTGGTTCTAGTCAGTAAAAACCCGGTATGCCTCTGAATCGGTCCAGAGGTATCTTTTGAAAATTTCCACCTTCCTACTGGAACCAAAAAAAAAAAAACAACGGTCTGATCACGTGAAAAATGCACATGTCATATAATCAACATAACTAATTACTGCCATTCCACCTTTTCACATCGTTTCCGTTTCATGAGTAACACGAAGCATTGAAGTCTAATAATTGCCAAAACATAAGCTTCCCCTTACCAATTGCGGCTAAGTTAACCACTGGGCTGATACGCCTCACCTTAACAACAAATAAAGGAAGGGCAGTGACGAGGACACCTACTGATGCATCATCGCTGCCCCGGCAAGATGTTGCAGTGCAACATTACAATCACCAGCATTAACCAGACTAATCAACATAACAATCACCAGCAGAAAAACAGACTAAACAACAAAACAATCAACAACATGAAAGACAAGAGACTAGTCGAAGGCGCAGTCAATATGCCGCGCTCAAGGGTATTGTGTGGAGGAAGTATGTGCCAGACACGGGTACTAGGTTCATTCCCTCTCCCATAGTCACTAAAAGGATCCGACACGTATCGTTCGCAAGCTAACAAACCGAACACCAAAATACGGAGCGGACAACACAGAAAATAACGCATAAATTTAATTGGTGATTAACTTTTTTTTTATTTATATATATTTATTTCTTTACTTCGCACTTATATTAGTATTGAATTGATTTTTATGAATTTTAATTTTGCTACACACACGACTCGCAGGTGTTATCGCGTCTCCGTGCGCACCGGAGAGCGCTATGAATGTAGACTCGTCTATATTAAATCCCTGCCCAAGGGAAATTTGAGTGCATTCACTTTTACGGTGGTGATAACCGGATCTCATAGGGGAGATCATCATGGTACACATGTATATGTGTACGTCGGTTCTTTTCATGGGTCGAAGCCATGATAACGAATCTGAAACACCAAGAAGGGCCACAATATGCATCCAGGAGATGTGTGTTCGTTAAAACAAACAAATCGAATCTCCTGGGATGCTAATGGGTTTATCTTTGATTATGCATCGAGGTAATGAGGAATGGATTCAGGGCAATTACAAGACAAAGGGGAAAGCGACCTAATGCATCGTTCGGTAATGGGGGTCAGCTGGATAAATAGCAGCCACTCATTAAATGAAAAATGCCTTTCGGATAGCACGAACGATATGGGTTGTTTATGGTATCGTCAGGAAGCCTATGGAGGAACAGCGTTCTTTTGTTTGCACGTGGTGCGAGTTAGGGGAATTGGCTTCAACGTCAATTGCGCTAATTGCGTGCAGCTGCTTGGGTATTTTATTGCTGGAAGAAAAAGGTCGCCGGCCAATGTGTACGTTAAGAGATTTATCATACACATGGCGAAGCTGAATAATAGACAGCGCAATGTTTATGGTCCCTGGTGAAGGTTACATAGTATGTAATCCAAATCCTTTGTTATTAGGAATTCGTCTAGGGGAATCTGCCTGGCACCGAAGAATTGGGTGGAAGTTATGGGGGTTTTGTAGGTAAGCGAACCGTGGTGTTTGGCGGAACCGCCACAGTATGTAATTGAAAGCTAGCTCTGGCAAGGTTGCTGTCGGAGCTGAGCTTTGCATGCTAATAGCCCGCTGGATAACATTCGAAGTGTTCTCTCAAGCAACGGAGAAAACACAGTAAGGTGACGCCAGTTAAAGCCGTTGTCAAGGCATCCTTCGGTGCCATGGTAAGCACAGCTTTTTCGTAACATGCCTCGCTTCTGCAACCGCTGGGGTCGATTAAAGAGGAGATTTTTGTTTAACCGCTTTTTTTCTTCTGTTTTAAATGTAAAAGTTGACAATCATTCCATTAAAATAAATACATTGAATTGCTGTTAATCTTTCGATTTTTTATTTGTTTCTATGTTTTGCTGGGCTATAACACCAATAACACGAATCTCTAAGAGAAGAGATGAGCTCGACAGAAAATGAAAAAACAACCCGTACAGCCAAAGCTACGAAAATGAATGCAAACACTTCCGAAACGACTAGTTTATTAAAATTAGACATAATTAAAGTTTTCTCTTGTTTTTGTGATTTCTAAAAATACGAATAAATTATTTCGAAGTTTCATAATTTTTGTATATTGTATATTGAAACTAAGCATACAATTAAGACCCATCCTGTATAACAAGATGTTCTCCGTGCGACAATTTATTACGTCCCTCACTGAAAGATATAATATATATGGATGACTTAAGATTATTTAAAATGAAATAGGAATGAGATTGTTGGAAAAAAAAACATTCGACTAAAGGTCTGCCAGGAGATTGGCGAGCGACACCCTACTTCAAGTTTAGAAAAAAATGACCTCTTCTTTTGCTTAATTAACGTGCTTGCCGCCGAAATTGACTTTCGATTGAAGGTTACGTCCCACTTGAAGGAGGACTATGCTAAAACTATCGAGAAAACCTCCAGAATGGGTGACTTACTGATGGGCGAGAAAAGCTTTACGAAATAAATAAGGCTGTAGGTATCTCATGTATCTCATACTAGAAGAAATGGCATTTTTTACACCAAGAACTCAGTATGAGATAACTTTTGACACGATGTGCGCCGCATTTCTCGAAGGCTGATTACAAATAAATGAAGAATCGACTTATTGGTAATGGTACAATGAAGGGATGTAAAGCATGAAATGCCTCAACTTCCTTCCTATTTGTAAATGTGGCTCCTTGTGACACTCATCTGTTCTCCACTTTTTAAGATTTTGTTTGGAAAACCCTGTTACAAATGAAAATTTAGTCAAAGACACAAATTTGACGACACCGTGCTCTTGAATCTCAGCCAAATAATTTTGGGTTTATTAAATTTGGTGAAAATTGTTTGAGTAATATATTATTTCAACAAGACATTGTGACATGTCGCAGAACTGATGAAATTGTGAACTTATTGAGGTAAAAATTCAACAAATCAATTCCATTGCGTGTGTGGTGTGTCATTGAGCCCATAAGATGTCGGATTTAATAAGTGAGAATACCCAAGCTGACTAAGGCAATAAAGTATTGGAAAATTTAGCTCACACCTCCGAGTATTGAGCTTAATGGCTAAAGACGCCATAAATTATATCTAGTATTCGTCTTAGGAATGAGAAGTTGATAAGTTATAGCGATAAATCGATTCGAAATTTAGCTCACACCTCCGAGCATTGGGCGTAATGGCCAAAGATGATAGTATTGATCTTAGAGATGAGAAGAAATATGAGCTATAAATTAAATTATATCATGTATTTGTCTTAAAGATGAGAAGTTAAGTTATACTCATAAATTCAGTGGAGACGTATACCCCTCACTCAGATAATACAGGTGCATATTCGAAAAAGTGATTAAAGGGTCAATACCGGGTATCGTCAAGCCACGATTTATATTAAAAATTAAATCATCCTTTAACCATATTAGCGACGGCGAAACTTTTAGATCCAAAATTATTATAGTAACATTTTAATTCTTTTTTAATATAGCTTCTTTTCATTTAATTAAAAAATTATACAGCCCCAGATTTTTATATTTTATTTCTACAAATCACACCATCCTTAAAGCCCCTTATATAATCAATCAAAAATGTCATAAACATACTAACCTATTAAGAATATTATAATTTTAATACTAATTGTATTATTGAATTGTTTATAATTATAATTATAATGTAAAAAGGAACTTTCATGCACCAATAGCAACAAACAATTTACGAACAAGAATTTCCCATTGCATGGTATCAACAAAATTTGAAACAATTAACAAAGTACATAAAAAATGTTGTTTTTTTTTTATTCTTAGAGCGAATTGCAGGACTGAAATGAGGATAAAAATAAGTTGAAATTCAAAACAAAGTTTAGACAGAAATAAATATAAGTATACTCGTAAATATTTATATTTATTCCATGTGTTTTTTGTTTCTCTTAATGCATTTTATAGCCACCGGAAAAAATCGTATACACCACGAAAATAATCTTTCTTATCGTACGAACTTGTTTACGGTGTATTTATATTGAAAGATTTTTGCAAGATGTAACGATTTCGAGTGAGTATCTCTACGCAAAGCCAAAGGTTAATAGGCATATATATAAAGTGATGTGAAACATCACTGAAAACAGAACTACTAATAAACTAGGAGTGTACGAAAATTCTTGGAATAGTATGGAACTTCATACAAATGTTGTACGTCCGACGCCGTGCTTCCTCGGTATGAGGGAAGAGCGTGGACTTATTACTTTTCCTTTTCTTCTTTTTCTTATTTCAATTAAATTGATGTAAAACAAATCAAGTATTAATCTAATTCCGTTCTTCTTTTAGTTACTTATTTCTTGCTTTATTTCTTCTTCATATTTTCGGTCTTTATTTCTCAATTACTTTCTTTCTTCCTTCTTTTTTTTAAATTCAAAATCAATCTATAATTTTTTTCGTTCAGAACTATTCGGAAATGAATTTTTTCTCTCCAACGAACTTTTTTAACTCAACTTTTTTTCTCTATCTATCTTTTTTTTCTGTGACATTTTTACATTCAATTCGAACGAAAATCCAAGTTGCTATGTTTTCAATAAATCAAAAGGTGCAGGTTATTAAGTGTGCTGTAACTGGTAATATTGTGAATGTTTATGAATGGCATGTATTAAGTGAGAATGTAATATATGTTAAGTGAAGTTTTTAAGGATGTGTTAGGAGATTCAGTGTTAAATTTAATAAGGGTTGTATTCTGGAATACAACATCCCACCCTTCTTCGAGAAAGAAAATTATCCTTGAAGAGAATAATTTTCTAGTAACTATATATTAAATTAAGATTAATTAAAAACTTGGATTTTCGTTCAATTACATTACAATGGTTTTCAAAATTAATCTTTCATCAAAGGTTACAATAATCAAAAAGTTCTTAATACTAGAAAAATAATCTATTTACATTATATATTAACTAAATTTTTTCAATAATCAAAAAGTTCTTAACACTAGAAAAATAGTCAAAATAGTCTATTTACATTACATATTACCTAACTAAATTTAAATATTTCTCCTTGGAACCTTTTGTTTTCTAATCCAAAAGTTATTATTACTTATTATATTAATTACATAATATTAATATTCAAAATTCTCATTTCCGTTCGAATATATATATTAATTCCAAAATTTCCAATACATATATTACCTCTAAAATTTCCCTTCTTTCCCTTTTCGTTCGAATATATATAAATTCTAAAATTTCCAATATATATTACCTCTAAAATTTTCTTTCTTTCGTCCCCCTCATTAACTTTTTTTTTTTTTTTTTTTTTTTCATTTCCGTCATTTCCTACAATTGTTAGATTATTTCATATATATTGAATAATAAAACAAAGGCCATTGGTTATGTGTTTATCTTTTCCTTAAATTTATGGAAAATTTTCCAACCGTGTTTAATTTTAAGATAATTGTTAAAAATTTGGTTATGTTGTGTGTATGGGTTATTTATTTATTCCGAAAATAGTTTTATATTATTATTGTGTAAAACTTTGAATTTATTTCCTATTTTGATTTCTGAGTTTTCATCGGATACTATGTGGTGTATTTCGTAGGGACCCTCCCATAAGGGAGCGAGCTTATTTTTCCTGGTATGGTTTTTTATGAGTACTTTGTCGCCAACTTTGAATGTTTTATGGCTTGTCCCTTTGTCATAACACGCTTTAGATTTTTCCTTTTTGTCCTGCAATATGTTTTTAGCAATCTTGTAACCGTACTGTAAGCGGGCTTTTAGTTCGTTAGCGTAGTTCTCGTAGTTGTATGACGTTTGCGGATTTATGCTGAGCGAATTCGGTATTCGTGCAGGAAAACCATAGAGTAATTCAAAAGGGCTAAAAGCGGTGCTACTGTGCGGTGTGGTGTTATACACAAACATTGAATATGGTAGCCACGTATCCCATGAGAGTTGGTCCTTGTTAACGTAGTGTCTGAGGTATTCGGCCAACGTTCGGTGGCTACGTTCTAAGGCTCCATTTGTTTGGGGATGATAAGGTGTTGTTTGTATCTTTTTGATTTTTAGAATCTTGCATATTTCTTTAAAAAGGTGGCTTAGGAAATTGGTGCCTTGGTCCGTTAATACCGCGTCGGGTATTCCGAAACGACATATGATTTTCTCCACAAAACTACGAGCTATGGTGGGTGCTTCCGCATTGGGTAGCGGTATAGCTTCAGTGAACTTTGTTAAGTCATCTTGGAACGTTAATATGTATTTATTACCTTCGTAACTAGTTGGGAGCGGGCCAACAATATCTAGAGCTACTCGTTCGAAGGGGGTTGTACTAGTTGTTGTGATTTTCATTGGGATTTTTCTGTTTAGCGTTAGTTTGTTTCTTTGACACGAGTCGCATTTGCGGATGAATTCCTTCGTGTCTTTTATGAGGGTTGGCCAAAAGTACCTTGTTTTAACACGTTTGATTGTGCGGGAGACTCCCTGGTGCCCTCCAAAAGGTGAATTATGGAAGTCACGGAGGATTTGAGCGATATCCTGTCGGTCTTCGATATAGATTCTTTTGTCAGAGTAAAGATACACGGTGATCTTGGTTTGTGCGAATGTTTGTATTATGGCATTTTTAAGGCGGGAGTTTATTGGATCTTGTTTTGGGATAGAAATGTCGATATGGTTTACCTTTTCTTTTTTACAATAGTTATGAATTTTGCTGAGTGTTTGTTCAAAGCTGGGTTCGGTTTCTATGTTTAGTGGCAACGTAGTAACAATATATGAAGGGGATTTAGTCGTGTTTGGGTATAATTTTATTTCGTTTGGATTCGGACGTGTATAGGTAGGGATGGTTTTAAGTATCTTTTCGGCTTGGCCTTCTTTATTGGGTAATATAAAGATCTGAATGGGTGACCGGGTTTTGGCATACTCTATGGGTTTAGAAATTTCGATTATCTTACATTCGGTATGTCGGAGAGTAATTTCCTCACTAGCGGCTACTAATTGTTCAGCGGTGCCTTGACCTCTAGTTTTGCTTCTAGTGGTAACTAGTACCTTGCCTACCTCTTGTGTGTCTTGGAGGTGAATAGGGAGGCGGCTAAGTGCATCTGCGTTGGAGTTGTATTTTCCGGCCTTGTAAATAATTTGGTATTCATATTCTTCCAGCAATATTCTCCAACGAGCCAATCTTGATGTCGGGTCCTTCAGATTTATGAGCCACTGTAGTGGTTTATGGTCTGTACATATTGTGAACCTTCGTCCGTAGATGTAGGGGCGAAATTGTTTGACGGCGTAGATGATTGCCAGTAGTTCCTTTTCTGTCGTGCTGTACCTGGATTCGGCGTCGTTAAGGGTACGGCTAGCATAACAAATAGCTTTGTCCTGGCCAATTTCTCCCTGCGATAAGACCGCGCCTATTCCAACGTCGCTAGCGTCCGTAGTTACTATAAAGTCTTGATTGAAGTCAGGGTAAGCTAATATGGGAGGTTCTATAAGTTTATTTTTTAACGTATGGAAGGCTTCGTCACAGAAGGGGTCCCATTTAAATGCTTCGGTTTTCTTTAGTAACTTCGTTAGTGGCTTTGCTATGGTTGAGAAATTGTTTATGAATCGCCGGTAGTATCCTATGAATCCGAGGAATGATTTTACTCCCTTGACATTCTTCGGTGTGGGATATGTTTTAGCAGCTTTAATCTTTTCGGGGTCTGGTTTAAGACCGTGTTCGGAAATTACATGACCCAGATACATTAGCTCCTTCTTCAGAAAAGTGCATTTATCTGGTTGAAGCTTAAGGTTATTCTGACGTAAACAATTAAAAATTCGTATAAGCTTTGCGTTGTGTTCTTGCAGGTTATATCCGTAAAGGACTATGTCATCGATGTATACAAAGCAGTCGAATCCTTGTAATCCCATTAAAACGTTGTTCATTAAACGTTGAAAAGTTGCGGGCGCGTTTCGTAGACCAAACGGCATACGGTTATATTCATAATGTCCATAAGGGGTACTGAAGCCGGTTTTGCACTTGTCTTCATTGTCCATTAGGATTTGATGAAATCCGCTTGCCAGGTCGAGGGTGCTAAAATAAGTTGCCCTCCCTAGTTGATCTAGTATGTCCGTGATATTTGGTAACGGATATGCATCGGCAACAGTTACTTCGTTTAACTTACGGAAATCAACCACAACTCTCCATCTCTTATTACCTTCCCTGTCAGCCTTTTTTGGTACCAAGAGCAAGGGGGAGTTCCAAGGACTAGCACTGGGTTGGATAATACCACTTTGTAGCATGTCATTCACCTGTTTGTGTATCTCGGTTTTTTGTGTGTCCGGGAGCCTGTACGGTTTGGTAAATACGGGCGGCTTGTACGGGTCAGTAATGATTTTATGTTTCAGCGCTTCTGTGAATGAGAGGTTGTCACCTTCGAGAAAAAATAAATCATTGTATTCTCTACATATTTGAAGGATAGATTGTTTTTCTTCACAATTACAGTGGCTGAGATTGATTATTGATGTTAATTTATTTAACCTGCCTTTGATTAGGTCGTCGGATTGACTAGAGATTAGGTTGAAATCACTTAGCTTGTCCCATTTGAAGTCAACGTCTTTAGTATTCACCGTTTGTTCTGCTTCCGAAGTGTTCATCATTAACACCTTTAATTTGGAGCTCTTGGGGCTGGTTAAGGTATCGCCCACGTATATTCCTGGCATGATTCGTTTTTTTTGAATGATTATATCGCCGGACATGTCCTGGTGTTTACTAGTTAACGGAAAGTCTACAATTTGTTGGCTTCTGGGTTTTAAAGTGAAAGTTGCTCTTTCAGTCTTATGTGCTGCTGGAACATTTTGTACTTCAGTCTTTGCTGCTGAAACTTTGTCACCCAATCTTCTCTGTTTTCGCTTTCTATTCTGTTTAGAACTATTACTTTTTCCTTTTGATTCGAACTGAAGGTCTGAACAGGTGGCTCGTGATTCATTTGTAGAGCCGTATGGCTTTCTTCGATGCTCACTATCATTACCCTTTGACATTGGAATCTTCAGGAGGTGTTCCTTGAAATCGACTACACATCTATATTTAAATAAAAAATCGTTTCCTATGATTCCGTCATAAGGCAGATTTATTTGTTCGGTGAGTAGGTGGAAAGGATGATCCATGAGCATGGTATGATCCTGGGTTTTTACTTCTAGGGTACCACTTACCGTCCCCAGGGTTTTTAAAGAATCACCTGCTAGTGTGGATATTGTGTAGATCTTGTCATCTTTTTTCTGATTCTTTAAGCACGATGATTTTAGAAGGCTTAGGTCGGCGCCGGTATCAATTAAAAGAGTCGTGTACATATTGTCTGCGGGACTAACTCTAAGACGTATCGCTGGTTCTTTTAATTCGGGACAAAAGGGTACGTGAAATCTTAGATTTGGTGTATATTGATCATTACAGTCGTTCGAAAGGTATGGCTGTGTGTCTCCTTCCGATTTGCCTTGTTTCCTCTCTATCTGAGTCGACCGAATACTATAGATTGAAGAGTGCCGTTCAGCATGATTCTGTTGGCGTCTGGCCTCGTTTTCCGACTCTTGCACCCGAGAAAAGTGAACATTTTGCTTATTGTTTTGTCTATTGGTGGTTCTAGAATTTTCACCAAAACGATTTTCAGAGTTTGTACGATTATTTCGGAATGGGTTACGCGTTGTTGTACCTTGTTGGTAATTTGTTGAAGGCGCTCCATTCCTAGATATCTTGTATCTACACTCGTTCTCTGTGTGATTATTCCGTCCACAGAAATTACATACAATGTTATATTCCCTTTTTATGGGTTGTCTATTCGGAAAAAAGTTGGATTGCATGTTCCGATAACATGTGTCCTGTGTATGCCCTGGCTTACCACAGGTTTGGCAGACTATACTATTGAATGTAGGTTTTTCGTTATATTGATATGACCTGGGAGAGTTGTCCATTCGAGCACCATGTGATACTACATGTGCAATCGAGTGTTTTAAATTATTTCCCCCATGGACTTTAGCTAGTATCTTTAGCTGTTCGTTCATTAGTCCATCTTCAAATGTTTGTACGGCCAATTTTTTGTTTTCTTCCATTAAGAATTCCCTAACCAGCGCGTCTGCTGTTATTTCACACGTGGCAGAGTTTAGAGTCCTTAGAGCATTCGCGACTCTATCACCGTATTCCCGGACGGTTTCTCTGTAGCGTTGTTTCAGAGAAATCAACTCATTGTGTGCCGTCGACCGAGATTGCTCCTCTTTATATTCCGATTCGAGTTTATCTTTTAAATCCTCCCACTTAGCGATTTTGCTATACCTGATCAGATCGTAAGCATGACCCTCTAGTCTATTTTTGACTAGATCTAAAAATGTCTCGTATATATCCGGGTCTGCCTTCTTTATGGATCTAAATAAAACGTCTCCCCCGGAAATAAATTTACCTAAGTCGCAGGGTTTCCCGTCAAAGGTAGGGACGATTCTGAAAACATCAGAAATTCCGACAGACAGAGCCATTTCAGGGGTTTTACTGAGTATCTGTTGATAGTGGAATTGTTCTTCCCCCTGCCTAGCCGCCTGTCTCGTGTAATATGGACTCGTAATATTGAAAATTTGAATTAAAGTATGGCGAAAATTTGTTATCAATTCTTAAAAATATGGTTTATGAAAAAATGGCCTTTATGTTATTATTCAATATATATATATGGAAACGATATGGTTTGGACCCAAAACTGAAAAGAAAGAAAATTTTCGACGAGAAGGAAAAGAAACGGAAATGTCGTCGAAAAAAAACTGAAAAGAGAATTTTCAAAATTTCTATCGAGAAAACACTTTTTTTTTGAAAAAGGAAAAAAATCCAAGTAAAATATTCCTACAAAAAAAAAGGAAGAGAGAAAAAACAAAATGTTGAAAAAAATTCTTACTACTCTAGATGTTGATAGAAGTCCTGTTGAATTTCTTATTGTTGTCCTTTTTTTTTTTTTTTTTCTTTGTTGTGTCGTAGAGTTCCTCTTTGTGTTCCTTTCTTTTTAGATTTTTTTTTTTCTTTGACGCCAGGCAGACTTCACGTCCTAAAGTTGATTGCTCATCCTGGTCTTTGCTGCTTTCCTTTTTTTTTCTTTTTATTTCGTTGTTTTATGTCGAGGTTTTTTTTTTTTTCTTCTTATTTTGGTTTGGTTATTTCTCCTGTTTTTTTTTTCTCTCTTTTCTTCTTGAAAAATTTTTTTTCTTCTTCTTATTTGGTTATTTCTCTTGTTTTTTTTTTCTTTGTTGTATGTCCGTTTTCACTGGCGAAGATTTATTAATATTTTCTATATCACTCCGACAAAACCGGTTGCAACGCACTGAATTAGTGATGACTAGATCCAATTTTCACTCCATATTAACTTTTTTCTGGTTTTATTTAAATTTGTATACATATGAAAGTTTTAATTAAAATGTTTAAAATTTAACTCTTTTCATTATTTTCATCTGGTTTCATTTTATTTTCACTTTTTTCCTTTGACGTTCACCTTTTTTTCATTTGTTATTGAAATCACACTCCGTCTCGATTCAATTTTTCTCTGTATCTTCTTCATACGTATTTTTCTTCTTCTTATTTTCTTCTTTTTATTTGGGATCCTTTGGTTGGATCCCACCGCTGCCACCAGTGTTGTACGTCCGACGCCGTGCTTCCTCGGTATGAGGGAAGAGCGTGGACTTATTACTTTTCCTTTTCTTCTTTTTCTTATTTCAATTAAATTGATGTAAAACAAATCAAGTATTAATCTAATTCCGTTCTTCTTTTAGTTACTTATTTCTTGCTTTATTTCTTCTTCATATTTTCGGTCTTTATTTCTCAATTACTTTCTTTCTTCCTTCTTTTTTTTAAATTCAAAATCAATCTATAATTTTTTTCGTTCAGAACTATTCGGAAATGAATTTTTTCTCTCCAACGAACTTTTTTAACTCAACTTTTTTTCTCTATCTATCTTTTTTTTCTGTGACATTTTTACATTCAATTCGAACGAAAATCCAAGTTGCTATGTTTTCAATAAATCAAAAGGTGCAGGTTATTAAGTGTGCTGTAACTGGTAATATTGTGAATGTTTATGAATGGCATGTATTAAGTGAGAATGTAATATATGTTAAGTGAAGTTTTTAAGGATGTGTTAGGAGATTCAGTGTTAAATTTAATAAGGGTTGTATTCTGGAATACAACACAAAAATAGGCAAAGAATAAACCAACAACTATACTTACTGCTAAATATTAACTTTATAATTAAACAATGTGAAAAGACGAAATTCTGTTCATAAAAACGCTCAGAAAATACTCAACAACAAAGTGAAAAAAGAAGAGAGAAACAACAGGAAAGAAAAAACAAAACAACCTTGTATAAACAAGAATAAATTAATAATGGAAAATAATCTAAGTGAAGAGTTTTCATTACCCATAAATTTTATGGGCCGTTCCAAACTCGTCGTGCACATCCCTTCCTTGTTGTTTCCTTTTGTCCTGGTACATTGTCAGTTGAAAACCACTTAACCACAAATAAACTGGTCAGAAATAGTGCTGTCATTACAATTTCCAGAGTTCACCTTGACAAAACACCTATAAAGTTGCTCATGTACTAAATAAGTAGTGGACCAAGTCACGTTCCTGCAATTACTTTTGTGTACTATGCTGCTTAAAACGCATTTGGTCTGGTAAATTGTTGATAAAATTTAACACCACTGTCAGTACTTTTGGTTACATGAACTTACTGACTTATTGTCCGAAAATTGTGTAGACATTGGTGCAGAGATAATAAAGAGTGCGCTGAAAAAGAAACAAAATTATTTTGCAGGTTAAAGGCAGCAGCTACCAGCAAAATGAATATTCAAAAAACTTCAAACGTGAAGAAAAGCGTTTTCAATGATAGTTAATCCCAAGTGGGGGTAATATAAAAACATCAACGATGAACCCGCAACGTTTGAAACAGTGACAGTATATTGATTATCTCTTCACTCATTCTTCTTATATAATAATATGCTCCCGCAAAAGCTAATTTTTTTATTCAACATAATTCCCTTCGAGGGTGATACACTGATTATAGCGACCCTCCAACTTTTCGATACCTTTTTTGTAGTACGATTTGTCCTTTGCTTCAAAATTGGCCTCAGTTTCGGCGATCACCTCTTCATTCGACGAAAATTTCCTCCCAGCGAGCATTCTTTTGAGATCTGAGAACAGGAAATAGTCGCTGGGGGCCAGATCTGGAGAATACGGTGGATGTGGTGGCGATTCGAAGCCCAATTCATGGATTTTTGCCATCGTTTTCACTGACTTGTGACACGGTGCATTGTCTTGGTGAAGCAGCACTTTCTTTTTCTTCAAATGCGGTCGTTTTTCGGTGATTTCGTCCTTCAAACGGCCCAATAACGCTGTGTAATAGTCGCTGTTGGTGGTCCTTCCTTTTTCAAGATAGTCAATGAAAATTATTCCGCGCGCACCACAAAATACAGACGCCATAACCTTGCCAGCCGACTGTTGCGTTTTTCCACGCTTTGGGGCGGGTTCATCGTGTGCAGTCCACTCGGATGACTGTCGTTTGGACTTCGGAATGATGGAGCCATGTTTCATCCATTGTCACATATCGACGCAAAAACTCGGGTTTATTACGCTTGATCATCTCCAAACACTGCTCCGAATCATAAACTCGTCGTTGTTTTTGGTCAAAAGTGAGCTCGCGCGGCACCCAATTTGCACAGAGCTTTCTCATACCCAAATATTCGTGAATGATATGATGTGCACGTTCAGTTGATATCTTTAGAGTGACTGCTATTTCATTCAATTTCAATTTACGGTCATTCAAAATCATTTTGTTGATTTTTCTAATGTTTTCGTCGGTAACAACCTCTTTTGGGCGTCCACTGCGTTCACCGTCTTCGGTGCTCATTTCACCACGTCTAAACTTAGCATACCAATCCTTCATGGTTGATTTTCCTGGGGCGGCGTCTGGAAACTCGTCATCAAGCCAAGTTTTTGCTTCAACTGTATTTTTTCCCTTCAAAAAGTAATATTTTATCAACACGCGAAATTCCTTTTTATCCATTTTTTTCACAATAACAGAAGTTGCTTCACCAAAATACTATAATTCACAAACTAATGATCCGACATCTGTCAAATTTATACACGCGTCTTTTGAAGGTTAGGGCTAACTAAAAACCATCATCATCATCGGCACTACAACCTGGAACCGGTCTTGGCCTTATTTAGCAAGTCCTGAGGCTTGTTAAATTTTCCATAATGATTTGTTTTTTCCGGGCAAGGTCATTAGTCTTGCGCCAGAGGCTCCCCGGCGGGGAATCGAGCCCCGGTCTCCCGCGTGACAGGCGGGTATACTAACCAGTATACTATTGAGGAATTAAAAACCATATGGATTTAATTATAGTGCCGCCATCTATGTGTCAGGCCGGGGACTTTTCAATCGAACTGTTAGATGACGCAAGAGAAAAAATAAGTCCCTTTTGTATATGCGAAGTTTTTTTTATTTTTTATAATTTTGTTTATTACTTTATTACTCCCAGGCACTATTTTTTTCGACCGGCTCCATCGGCCAAGCTCCGAAACATGCTCCAGGATTTCTCCCAACCATTTCACGAAGTCTATAGATTAATGGGTTTGTATTTCACCGGGCGGCTGGCCTTTGGGCCCTCCCTACCACTCAGTAATTGTGCTGAACTCCGCAATAGCAAGAGTCCCACTTCAACCCAGGTTTGCACAATCAAAAGCAAGACACAAACTCCTTGCCAATTCAGCCATTCAGCCGGCAAAAAATGTGGAACGTTTCACGATATTGCGTGTCATCTTTGCGCAGGGGCCATCCAAAGCTTCCCCATTCTTCCACCGATTTCAAAATTCATCAAGCAATCAGGTGAGTTTGATGAAAGGATATAGCTACCTAAACGATCCTAAGCAAAAAACGAGAAAACAAATTAATGAATCATCATTATCGGCACTACAACCGGGATCCGGTCTTGGCCTTATTTAGCAAGTCCCGATGCTTCTTAAATTTTCCATAATAATTTGTTTTTCCGGGCAAGGTTATTAGCCTTGCGCCGAAAATTAATGAAAAAAAGGAATTAATTTATCATGGTTTGCTCCTCCAATGTATCGCCCGGCATTAAACCATCCGAGCGGATATCACAGACGTCGCAGTTTGACAGCGATTAAAGGACCTGATGCCGTTCACGTCAAAGATCCGGAAACAAGCAAAATTAAAAATTATCCAAAATGTCATCGATACTTTTCTGATCTCCACAGTGTACACGAAACACAACCATAAATCAATAATTTCAACGTGGCATCGACACTCAGTCTCGAGTGCATTGAATTTTTCAGAGCATCGCGACGACTATCATCATAGTACATTCAGAGCTTTTGGCCAAAAAACAGAGCTCGAATGCAATCCTTATTGCCATCTCCTACTTAAATTCATTGACCAACTCTAAGATTCACGACGATTCCAATAGACACACACAAACATGCAACGATACTTAAGAACACAACACCAAAAGAAAAGTCGAAAAATAGATCTTCGGACCCATATACCAGAATATTATCATCTACAACTTAAGTACCGAGTTGAAACATCATCCGCAGCATCTTATACGTTGGTGTTTTTCATAGCGTGAGTTCGAATCACCCTCTTTACTATTATACATTGTCCCAAAATACTATGGATTCTAAGCGACATTATTTTTGTGTTCATCCCAGCCCCTACTATAGCAATACGATTGTGACAAATGCCTAATTATACCTACACTTTTTTTTATGTACTTCTATTGGCAGAGGCGAACCTATAGCTCCGGCACAGCGCCCCGAGATGCCACCAAATAACCATTGCAGTTCTAACACAGTTGCAGTTTGTAACTCCCCAGAAACACTCGCGCAAATTAGTTCGATCCGTCGTATTGTCTTGTGGAATGCATATCAACCGAATTGCACGGACCAATACCACGATTCTTCAAAGAACAGTCCCCGTAATAATATCAGTAAAACAGACATAGATCCACTACGCACCTTCGATGGATACGGGGTGTAGTTCCGATGTCAGCGCCGTGTTCCCGATCAGGCGGATCACAGGTCGTTGTATACTCTCAAGTAGGTCGAGAGTATGTTTAGCAGTAGAGCTCATAAGAGCATGAGAGCAATATTCGACCACGGGTCTAACTTGGGATTTATACAGGACAGAAATTTGGGCAGGAGTAAAATATTTCTTGGCTCTGAAACGATAACTCAGTTTTCCGGGCGGATCTGGCGATGTTCGTGTTTACGCCACGATACATTCCCACATACCGTGACGTTTTCAAGCTGTGAGCAATTTCAAGCTTTCCCCAGATTCGAGGGGCTGGTCATTCATGGTCAGCTATGAAGCCAACGGTCCACCCTTCTTTGTGAATGTTGTATATTTTGCATTGAAGTCGTCGAGATTGGTCTTTCCCCACTGCAGGCACCCTATGAAGATCCCGATTCAGAGAGTCAATCTGGCTACATCTCAGCTGGTGCGACCTTGCTGCACTATTCGGCCGAGCACTCGAAAAACAGAAAAGAAGCGTACTATAATCAGTTTGCTCTGCAATGCTCCGTGCCAGACGCGGCCAAAAGCCTTGGAAAAATCCATTGCGACCGCTCTTGACTCACAAACCCCCTCAATCGCAGATGCCTGTATATCGTTTATAAGGGTCAAAAGGTCTCCCCTGGACTGCTTGCCACGGAATCCGTACTGACGAACATTCAGAAGTCCGTTGCACTCCAAGTAACTCGGCATTGATGATCTTTTCCATCACCTTAGATAACATAGACAGTAATGCCATCGGTCGGTAATTTTGTGGAAGACACCTTTTCAATTGTACTCCGAAAGGCATAAGAAAACAAAAAAAAAAGTTGTATAATTTAGACTGCTTGCGAAGATCCAGTAAGTTAATGTAAGAATGACACCTATAAAATAGAATTTAACATTTAGTGTTATGTAAAATCTATAAATGCATCGGAAATAAATGTGGATTTAAAACCACAAAAAAAGAAACCTTTTCACTTTCTTTGGGATTGGCGAAACTCGAGCCACCTTCCAGAAGGGAGGAAATATCCTCCATGCATAAAGTTAAGCGGAAAAGTCTCCCAAGAACCGACGACAGTTCTAGAGCACAGTTCTTAAGGACTACCACTGGTATTCCATTCGGGCTTTCTTACAGTCCAGTTCACATAGAATGCGTTGACTAGTCGCATGCGGAACCTCACATCCCGCATCGAAGACCGTACTGACATCACAGTTGGCTGCAAATCCCGGCCTCGAGGTTTGAATTCGCGGAAAATAAATACGCAAACACATTAGTGTTATCTTTTAAATTTGTGACTAGTGCCCGCTGTCCTTCACTATGGGGGGAAAAGAGTATGAAGCGATGTTACTGCTGACACCCCTTGCCATTGACCAGAAGGGACGCGACCCAGTTGGGTACTCAAGGAGTTTATTGGTCACTCCGTCATTGGCGGCCTTCTTCGTGGTGTCAATCAACTGCTTGCACGAGTTTCTGATTCTAACAAAACTCGTTCTGTTGACCTCTGTGAGATTGGAAGGCAATTGGAAAATGTCTGAAGGGACACATTCAGCAAGTTCGGTTGAGCAACGCCCGTGGTAATACCTATAGAAAAGAGATAGGCATGAAATATCCAATTCGACTACCTTGCTTTCACCGAGGTAGTGGATGGAATGGCTCCACTTTTCGGTAAGGTACGCCATCAAATCTCCTGTGGACTTGTTGCTACGAAAACCATATTGGCGATCATTGAAGAGGTCATTTGATTCCAGATATTTCGAAAGTTGACGGTTGATAAGTGATTCCATTACCTTTGAGAGAATAGAAGTTAGTGCTATGGGTCGATGAGTAGAAAGGGACGACTTGTCGCCCTTTTTGGGAATTGACTGAATGTTCGCTGACTTCCATCTATTTGGGAAACAGCAAGTAGAATAAGACAAATGGAAGAGTTTCCGCAGTGGTTTAGAGGATTGTGGGAATGCCGTCCAGACCAGCGGATTTGTTTCCGTTTAGCTCCAACAGTAGGCGTTGAGAAGCGAATCTGGGCCATAGTGTGCTGCTTATGCTCAAATTGAGGCGGAACTGATGTGGTATCAAGCAGCCTTCAGTTGGCTGGAAAATGTGCAGCAAGTTGATTCACCTACTTTATTGTGGTGGTGACTGGTTTGTGATCGGCTATAAGCGATGGAATGGATGAAGAGACTGAGTTTTGAAAGTTTTTCACGAATGCCCAGAAGCGTCTACTACCTGTGGGAGAGTGTAGTATTTTTTGTCTCACTCTTTGGTCATGCAAGAACTTTGCGCATTGAATATACACATTGCAGTCATTTATAGCTCTCTTAAATCTCTTCTGGGATTCCTCAGTATTGTTTGATTTATACAACCGGAAGGTTAACTCTTTAGCCTTAGTGGCTTCTCTGCACCCGGAATCGAACCACATATTTCTCTTGGGTGTGACACTCTTTACTCTGTGTGGAATAATGGTTCGCGTGCCAAGTAGAATAGTGTCTGTCCATGTTCCGCTATAGAATCAACATCGTTATTGAAGAAAAATAACGACCAATTTAACCTCCCAAAAAAGTCGTTCAGACCTTCCCAGTTGGCTTTCTCATAGAACCATACTGTTCTTTTGGAAGCTTTCTCGTTAGTATTGCTGTTGATTAGAGGAAATTTAGCTGAAACGGCACAGTGGTCTGAAGTACCCAAGGAGAAGAAACTTCAGTTGTGTATTGGTTCGGGTGGGAGGTGAGAAACAGGTCCAGTGCGTTGGCCGAATGACTGTGGCGATTCTCCCGAACGCCATCACCCATCTTCCCATCATATGAGGTAAAAACCCCCATCTGGGACATACAACCTAAATGAAAAACAAGTATCGTGGCAGTTTCGTTGAACGCCACTACTTACTTTATAGGTGAAAAGGGGTAAGCGTGTCCTGGAATACCTCAGCATCTACTTACCTTCTGTGCTGTGCCTGCAGTATCGAAGAAATAACATGAAGCATTGGTTTATGTTGATCGGCAACAAATGATAATGCAGCAAAACCTATTTGGTCGCACTACCCGCAAAATAACATTGCCCAGTCGTCTCGGTTGCCGAACATCCGACCAAGCGATGTGCGGGCACCAGCGCAGCATGCCCTCGGTACGTCACGTACACAAGCCACCGGGCGATCGTATCGATCGGCATTGGCACACCGGGCAAGAGGACACCATCGTAGCCGGGCAAGTGTAGCATCAACGAGATGCTGTCTGGATGTTTGATAATATGAACATCCAACGTTCCCTCCATGCACCAATACTGCCCTGACGCAGCAGTTTCGGCAGGAATTCCTGGTCGAAGCTGTGAGCTGTCTGTGCATGTTTACTGCGGAACGGCGCAGATACTGTGCCCCGCAGTATCAATGGACTGAACATCTCAACCCTTGTCCTTTATGAAGATGCTCGCACCGGTTGCAAATGTTAAAGGGGATCTTTGCTGTGTCTGCAGCTTCGAGGACGCACACGATGGGTAACGAAAACAACCATCGTGTGTACATTCTAACCCCTTTTGCAATGAATCTAAACGAAAAAGGAATGTCTTACCATATTTCGTCATGGAAGCGGTGATCAAATGTGCAGGTGGTAATAGCGTCGTGGACGAAGAAGCTTCTTGGGCTCAGTCTGAAATTGCGGTTGATACGAGTAGGATTCAGTTGAAGAGCCAATAGTGTCTATTTGAACAGTGCACCGAGAGTGGATTAGTCTTTATATGTTTCAACGTTTAATTTAATTTTATCTGAACAGTGTGCCGAAAATGAATTAGTCTTTATATGTTTCAACGTTTAATTTAATATTATCAGAACAGTGCACCGAAAATGAATTAGTCCTTACATGTTGAACGTTTAATTTAATATTATCAGGACAGTGTGCCGAAAACGAATTAGTCTTTACAAGTGTAAACGCTTAATTTAATATGACAAATAAAAATGAGAAAAAATAGGAAGCAGTCAGTGTTTTAATTCGAATAACCAGGATAAAAGAAGACGTTGGACAAGCGTGGTGAACCTGTGCCCCTGTGGCACCCGGTATTTCTGCCGTACTACGTAAACACCGCATGACCATTTATGTCTGGTATCCGTATTGGCACTCTGGCGCAAGACTAATGACCTTGCCCGGAAAAAACAAATCATGATGGAAAATTTAACAAGCCTCAGGACTTGCTAAATAAGGCCAAGACCGGTTCCGGGTTGTAGTGCCGATGATGATGATGATGATCCGTATTGGCTCTTTGACGAGTTGAGTTAAATTATTTGACTCAGCAAAGAGCTGAACATACTGACCCTCAGCTGTTGTGCGTCTGGGCTGGCGAAGCCACTGAGAGTTATGCACATTAATATCACCCACAATAACGAACGGGGGGAGGGGGGTACAGGGTCTTATCGATAGAATCAGGCAGAGCATAAAATTCGTTAAAGGATGCGTTTCTATCCAAGTTTGGGCTTCTGTAAAGATAGCAGTAATGTATGATATGCTTACGAACGTGAACTTTTAGCCAAGCGAAATTAAATTCTGGATTGGAACAGAGCCCATATTGTGGCAGAAGCTGATAAGCAATGTCATTTCGTATGTATGTGGCTATACCTCGATGTGGAAAGATAAGTGGCACTAAGTTATATCCAGGTAGATTAACCCCTTAATGCACATTTAAACGGTAAACGGTAAACATTGCCCGTATATGTCACGGAGGTGTGCATTAAGCGGTTAAAATCGGAAATATCTGTATTTGTAATTACCTGGGTTTCGCTAAGTGCAAGGATAGTTCGTTTCTGGTTAGAAATGTAAGCAGACACAGAAGAGAAATTGCTTTTCAAGCCGCGAATTTTACACAAATCAACGCGAAATTCCCGATCTATTGAAACGGCCCTACACAGAAAACCAGTACCGCCTCGTGTGGTAGGTGCCCTACTAGATCCGTGCCGAAATCCAGGTCACATCCCTTCCATGACATTATGCCAATCAGACACCAAAAACTCTCCAAAGATTATAAATCAATCAAAAGTATCGATGCCTGAGGGACGCAAACAAAGGTGCGAAAAAAAGGAAGACAGACACAAGGGATGGAATGAGTAGAGGGTTTTCCTGCACTGCAAACCACTCGCGTGTATATTCTCGCACCTTTCACAGCACTAAGACGCGTGTGTGGAGATCCGTTTATTTACATAGGATCGCACAGAAAACTTTGCACTACACTCGGGCGCGTGTGTGATGATCCATTTGTTTGTTTAGGATCCCACAGTAAGACTCTTCGCCTGAACCAATAGTGCAATTGGGTATCTTATGTGTATTTAAGATTCCCAAAACGGATTACACAATCCGATGGTAGGGATCACGAGGCAGAAGCGCACGTGCTGTCTCGTTGGCGCTTTAAAATCGACGTGACATATCTAGCCGCCGTTCTAAAACTCTTCTGGGGTCCACCTTTAAAATTTTAGAATGTTGTTCTTAAAGATACCAGCTATCGATATACAAAACAAGCACATGTTCAAAAGTGGCACACCGGTTGTGCCTCTGAAATAAATGTTTGCCACAGTGACTCGAGTGCTGTATATACAGAGTGTCCCAAAAAATCGATTTCAATTTGTTGTTTACCCTGTACGATTACTACTGCTGGGAGACGCGCGGGACATACGCCAATAGCTGAGCATTTCAGTATTTGAGTGGTATTCATGAGTTTTGCAAGCCCACCGCTAATATAATTTCACATGCTTCAACTTAGAATTGTTGTACAAAATCCAATTCATACTTCGCTTCCGTTCACACCGTTGTCGTCCCCCTGACGGTACGAACGTAAGTTTTTTTGTTTATCATCATCATCATTGTCGGGACTACAACCGGGATCCAGTCTTGGCCTTATTCAGCAAGACTTTCCACCGGTCCCGATTTCGAGCCGATGCCATCCAGTTTGGCACTCCCAAGCTCTGCGTGTCCTTCCGGTCCATATCCGAGACTTGTTGAATCTGCCATAATAGCTTGGTTGTGCTTAGGTCAAATTAAATTCAAAATGTTTTTGATGATCAACACACCGAGCGTCACCAGAATTCTGTGTACACGCGGCAGTGGCCTGATGCGTTGAGCTTTGGTCCTATCTTTTACTGATGACCAGAAAATAAAGGAAAGAATCTGAACGGGACGATATATGACTATGATTAGCAGTTTCTAGTCAGAATTCTGTCTAGACGCGGCAGTGGCCTGATGCGTTGAGCGTTGGTTCTATCTTTTACTGATGACCAGAATTCTCTGTACGCATAAAGGAAAGTATCTGAACGGGACGATATATGACTATGATTAGCAGTTTCTAGTCATAACACGTGGTTCCAGTGGAATGGAGCAACATCTCACACATTTGACATATCTTTAACAGTTGTTCGTGAAATTTTCCTTAGAAAATTTATACATCGACGACATAAACCGGGTTGTTTGTGACCCCATATTGGCATTGAAAGACACTTTCCTATGGGGCCACGTAAAACCCAAGCGACAGCAGATCTGACCTCCTGGACCAATTAAAAGCAGATATCTAAACAGAAAAAAGAAGTACAACGGAGAACACGCGCCGTGCAATTCTCAGTCATTTTGAGAAGAATGCCAACTCAAGAACACATTTAGTTGACATAATGTTGTTATGAAATACTCGTAAATGCCCATAATGTAAAACTAGATTCATTAAACCTGTTCATCATTTACAATACCTAAAGAATGTTTATTTTGAAATAACTTTTTGCGACACTGAATATTAAACATGCACAACAGTATGCTTTGTAACTTTTTGAGTGATTGGCACATGTTGATGGAATACATAAGGTTTTTGAATTTTATATAGGGCAAAACTTTATAAAGAAATTGATACAAGTTTTCAATGAAAATTGTTGGTTTATTAAATTGGTGCTCTATGGGGAACGCGATTGAATCTACTTCAACAAAAGCTATTTCAATTTATTTTTAATCAAACATCCTTTTGCCAAGGGATTTGCGAAAGAAAATATATTAAATTTATGTTCATCTTTATGGATGGTGGATCGCACATGCTGCATTATAATTAATAAGAAGCCAATTGATATCTTAGATATTATGCCCAAATAATATACATATTGCACCCATTTATGGCTATTTATAGGTGTAATTATTTCCATTCATAACCATCGGTATTAAAATAGATATGTAGATGTACGAGGTTGGGCTATTAAATAACAATGGTGTGGTTGAGCGTCAATAAAACAAATCTGAACAAAGGACACGGTCAAAATAATAAATATGTCTACAATTACGAGAAGAGCGACAATGGAGACTTTGCAGCATGAATAGGTATTGTGGTACATGTGTAATTTCATTGTTATATAGCCAACCCTTGGAGGTACTGTGGGGGTATAAGAATAGATGTGCCGACGTACGGCACGTATTCCTTATATCTCCCATCGATCCGTGGAAAGAATTCGTTCGAATAATCACGCCCGAAAAGAGTTGCTCGTAACCCCAGGTTTGTCGTATAGCCATTCGTCTCTCAAAATGCGGCATCGATTTATGTTCATCTTTATTGAGGTGAGTGTTATTGTAAACATTTATGGGACGCACGTCCACTTCCTGGTTGTACCGAATCCGATGCGCATATTGGACGACATCTCCTTCGAGTGGATAGATAAATAAACGATTGAAGTCTAATTCGAATAAGTGAGTTAAGACACCAAAGTAATCAATAAAAAATATAACAGATAGCACTGCCAGCAAGCGTTTTAATTTATTGAAAATATTCACTAGTGAGAACATTCCGATGCGGTCACACAACACATAACTCTACAACTAAAATTCGGATGTCCGCGGACGAGCGTGTGCATGAGCATGCCCACGCGGCGGCAATTCGCGACACCACCTCCCTTGGGTAAACACGTTAATCGACTGACTTGAAAAGGGAAGAAATTGGATACAACCAAAAGAGAACATACTTCTGCTCTCTCATTGCCACGTCCTTCGATGTGTGGTAGGTTACATCGGTAATCTGATGATCGAAGAGAGCGGGACAATAAGAGAACAGAAACATGCTGTACGATTATCTTGGGGTGGATTTGGTTGTATGTGCATGAATCAATGTAGTTCTGAGCGGAACCCATTGACCTGATTCGGTAGTATGGTGGGTTCAGTGTACATTGATCTGTGGGGCTTTTCAGGGCCCGAAGAGCCATACATCATTCGATCCCCACTATTCCAGGCGATCGACTCACCTCTAAGACGAACTTCAGCAAGGTTGCGTAACCTTGCTACGGCATTTAGCCCCAGCCAAATCGCCGGAATTAATACAGTTACCCAATCGGATAACTGTTATGAATATCCGTTAGGCAGCTAACCCACTCTGTGGGGGGTTTTCCTTCCAAACCCCCCCTTTTTCTCCAACACCATCCCTGAAAAACATTAAGTCCACGGCAAAGCTTATCACTTAGCCGTGGCATCGAAAATTCACCCTCGGGCAGGCATTGATTCATAAAAAAAACATTAAGTCCACGGCAAAGCTTATCACTTAGCCGTGGCATCGAAAATTTATCCTCGGGCAGGCATCGATTCCTAAAAAAACATTTAGTCCACGGCAAAGATTATCACATTGCCGTGGCATTTGAAATCCCATCCTTAGGCATACATTCTACCCAGGGCACCTCGTTTCCATAGCCTTATGCTATGGAAACAACATCAACAAAGAATTCCTTATTGACTCGTTTTCTTGTTTGCCCATGGCACTCCTTGCATGCGGCTATTAGGTCCCATTGGTTTGCCACCGCCGACAAGGTTTCGGCTGAGGCAAACCAAACATTTCCCTAATTACCAGCAATAGCTGGTTTCCTATTATCGGTCCCCACCGATCAGGGACCGCAAACAAGCAACGAATTGGATGCAGCCAGCAAGAGTTTACTTTTAACATCTGGCAATGGCTGCACCCTATATTCGTTGCAATATCTAAACATCGCATTGGCACCACAGAATGCTATGCATACACAATCCCCTAATAACGGCCGCCACCCGTCGGCGGACCAAAGGAAATTCACATCGTCAACCGAAATGTTGATTTATGGCCTCCCATAGGATGACCAGATCTTCGGTTCGTGTCTTTTTCACCCCAGATGTTATTGTTTGCATTCGTGGAAGATGCAGTAGCGATGTTGGCCTCCATCCACGGTCGCCGGACGATCGTATGCGAGGCGTACACACATATGCATAATGTATGCCTATTTCCCCCGGTCCAATCACGATTAACTACCTCAAGTTAATCGTGTAGCTCCTCCCCTTTTGCAGTTTCCCTTTAGGTGCCCCTTTTCTTATTGTGAGCGTAAAATACCGGCAGTCAGATTTCATATTTCGTGGAGTGCGAACGGTGTCTAAGTTACGAGCTGTGCCTTTTATTTTTCTTTGCTTCTTTGTTCATTTTAAAAAATAATAAGAGAGCCGGTGGAGTATTATAGTCAAAACTATATGTATGAATTGATCACCGCGCAATGTGTGCCGTAAAAAATATCGAAAATAAGTGAAAACTAAGTAGAAAAACATTTTCATTTGAATTAAAGTAAATATATAAAAGGAGTGAATCAAAGTTATAATAATAAAAGAACATTCAACGGAACAACAACACCAGTGTTTTCATTTGACATTTTTCGGTAGTGCGCAGTCTCCAGGAACTCGAGGGCGGAGCTCGGTGTACGTTGATGCAATTTTAGTGGATAATCTCCTGTGAACAATCCGTGGGTGTTTTGCTGAAACCGCGCCCGTGTAGGTGCACTAGCCAAAACTACTCCACAGATCCATACGAAGACAGAACTGAGAAAGAGAGGAGAATTAAGCTGATGATATTCACCTGCAAAAAGAGAACATTGATCCCCAGCGAATGAAGTGTCTGGAGAAAAGCCGAAGTAACGCTAGGGAAATATTATCACGAGATTCAATCGAATGTGGTAATAAATTTCCCAAGCGGATCTGCAATGATGCGACAACTTCGTCCGGCTGGATTTGGTTGTCGCTAATCGACATGGACACGAGTTGCCGTATGGCAAAAAAGGTAGGCTAAACTCATTTATGCATTGTCGCCGTGGTACAATGAGTTTAGCTATGTGTCCTTGGTGGAAACATGCTTTGCAGGTGAACAGGTAAGTAGGGGGAAATGGGGTTGATTTGACGCGCTAGAAGGCGGTCGAAATTAGGTAGGAGATGTTGGTTGGAATTGTGGGTTGTTTCTCATGTAGAATAGAAAAACCCCCCACAGTACTCTAACTTGATAAACAGAAATTTCGATCTAGCTGCTAATGACATTTTCCACGTAAATGACATTATTAACCTTATGTGCAATAGATGGCGCAGAGTAGTCAATCAAATAGTGATTTCCATCTAAAGTGAGACCTCCAGCTTATTTTCTGTCAAGTTTTCAAAGTTAGTTCTTAAATAGTCAACAGTACGTTACCACATGATGCAGATCAATAGCATCATAGGTTTTACAGAAAATTCAGATTCCGCAAATGATACAACCTTAGGAAATAAATATGAGTCATTTGCTCACCCGCGTCAAATGCTCCAAATCATCAATTGAACCAACACATTTCGTGCTCTAAAAACTCTCTGAATGACGCTGATGATATTGACCAAAGAATTAACCCATCATTTTTTGGTTTAAATTTTTCAACAGATCTAAACAAATTAAACTCAGTGCATGGTAAATATGTGCAGATATCACTTTGGCCATACGTATTAAGAATCACTCCTTTTAATGGCTCTTACCCATTGCTATTAAAAAATCATTTAATTTAGACATATGGTGCACTTGAAATTCTCACAAGCAATTCCAAAAGATTTGGAATCAAAACAACCACAGCAAACAGTATTATCAATTAAAATCTCCCGCAGCTCGTATAACATTTAACACTTTCGTATTGTCGGATGCGTATTTTTCAATGTAAACCGTTCGAAAACTCTCTAGGCAACGAAAAAGACCAACAAAGCACATTCTGTTTCCCTGTACATTCTTTAGCAAATGATAAATAAAGCCATTTCGCAAAATACCGGCCGACGTGCGAAAGATGCGGCTACACCGAAACTAAATCAAGAACACAAATAGAGCAAGTTGTACCTTCGGGTGGCGCAATTGGCGGAGGATAAAAACAAAAACTATGCAAAAACAGCAACGGCGACAACAATAAAGCCAACGGGGAAGATGTAATTTAATTTGCAACGAAAGTACTACCCGGCAACATAGCTCAAGGGGCCCAAGAGTATACAGGATCCGCGCTGTGCTAGTTGTATCCTAATATTGCGCTAGGACCCCCTCGGGGAAATGCGAATATATCGCCCTGTACACTAGGCCATGAGACAATCCACCTCGAATCGCAGGCGTTGCTTTCTGACGCGACGCAATGATGTCATCGTTTCGGCGTTTGCTTAAGACCAATTAATAATAGACAAGGGTTGAGGTATATCGGGACGTTGACACTGTCGACGAACTTACAGTCGCTGATATAAGTTAAGAAGCGATATTTAGAAAATACCAAAGTTAAAGAGTTTAAACCATAAACTAATGAGTCCCGAATGATATAAAACCACAGACAGCAAGCATAAAGTTTGAAGATTATACGTTAAAAATTCTACTCAGATTAGTCCCCCTGGTCCAATTACCGCCGTCTTTCGGGTTTATGGTGTGCATTTTTAACTGGGCTTATCATTTAGCAGGAGCGAAGAATATGAAACAAGAAAGTTAATGAATTTTACCTGAAACTAGTAAACGAAGGATCAAATGTATAGTGAACTTCGACGTTAAGCTTATTTTGTTTTCTTACTCTATGTTAATAATATTTATTTCAAAATAACACAGGATTATTCTATTAACAGATACAAGATTTAATGATATCACAAAAATAAGATGGCAATCTGGTTTAAAAAAATAATAATAAGAACCATTCTTCTTTGTTAACGAAAGCCCTAAAAACAATTCGCCGTTTTTTTAAAAGAATTTACAGAATTATCTTCTTTACGCCCAATTTTTCAAACCATTGTCTGTCATTTTTTCGGGGAGGAGAATAATGCATTTATTGTAGAGTTTTGTGTTTTTAAAAAACTGACCCATGTGCTATCCACAGTCCTCTTTTAAGAGTGTTGCCCAGGTCGGAACAAAAACTAATCTAACGGTACAATTAACAAGGCAAAAAACTCTTCAGTCAATTTCTCTCAATTTTTGCCGGATTATCAAAGATGTGTATGGGTGATCAGTCTCACCGAAACACAGTCTTTTTTTATTTCCCAGTATAATCCTTTGGTTTCTATTTCTCCCTTCAACCACATTGTAGTGCTCTAAAAAGCTGTGGCGATTCCGCCAGATCCCACGGCTCGCCTTCCTGAAAAAACCCCCATAACCATAACCCGGGTCTGCACCAGCTTTCGCTAATGCAATTCGCATTAGCATCTTAGATGCTTCACGCATCAAACAGACCCAATTATTATAACCCTAAAATCCCTATAAAGAAAACTTACCTTCATGCATCCCTTCGCATACAATTTTTCATAAGATTTCTTTGTTTGCTTATTTGGTATTCTGAACCAATTCAGTACCAGACAAATACCATAAATATCGCGCCGTCTATTTTTCCAGCCGCGTCATATACCATTCATATACATTGCCTGGCAACCTTTTTTGTTTGTCTTACCAACAAACAACCCAAGCAGCTGCATATAATTAGCGCAATAGACGCTGAAACCAAATTCTCCAGCATTTCCTAATGCAAATATGAACCCGGTTTCTATTGCAGCCAGAGATGCCATAAACATCCATATTGCTTTTAGCACCTTTTTCTCCTAACGTCGAAAATAGCGACGAGGCATCGTGTAAACAATGACCCGCATTACCAGCGGCGCATGTGGTCATTTTCCCTATTGTCCTTGTTTTCGAACACATGCAACAACGTTGAATCTGTTCGATCGCGCACATATACCACTGCGCCACTAGTTACACCCTTAAGAGAAACGTTTTTCTCTCTCTTCCTTTTTCTTCCTTAGCGAAATCATCTCTGCATGAGATGACGATCGCTGAGTCTTATTCCATCCTCCGACCACGCTGGTCGCACGGTAAAACTCCCGCTCTCCGCGCCACCAGCGGAGAAGCGTAAACAGTAACGCGCGAGTATATACCCGGAGTCGTGTGTGTTTTATTTTTCAACTCTAGGTAGTTTTAGTTTATTTTTCCACGTAAATTTATCCGTGAATCTATGAAATAACGTAAATTTATTGTCCCCAAATTGTTTATTATCGAAAACATATAGTGCAGCAAAAATCGGTATACAATAGTCTCTTTACTAATATCCTTAAATTCATACGAAAGTGTTCAATAGTTTTTGTGAAAACGTATAAATCATACAAAAATGTAAAAGACAAACAATAAACAATTTATAAATTTCATTTAACTGTCTTGTGGCGGAGTTTTACTTCTTGTGTGTGACAATTTTTCGATCTGTTAACTGGTGGACTTTGTTTCGGTGAGGATGGGGAGTGAAGTGAACCGTGTGCCCGTGTCCGGCACTATACTTCTCCTCCCCACAAAGCCCTACCACCTGTTTCCCCCATTCATACATCCTAATCCCAGCAATATTACACTAAAACCTAAAATCTAAAAAACCTAAACTAAATCCAAAGTTCGCAATAAACGAATCAAACATCCGTTTATGGCTTAGCATTTGTCCCCATGGGGGGATGGGTGCGAACATACCGGGCAAAGTCTCTGATTGCCTTCAACCCGGCGAAGGCCAGGACGATCCTTGTCCCTGTTCAATCCAAGTTGACATGCAGTCTCCACGTGACACCCCTGGATAGCTACTTTGGCACCCCCCAAGTAGTGAACCAATGCATGCAGCGACATCCTGAGAAAGGTTGGCGCAAGGCTAATAACCAGACCCGTAAAAATGAATTATTGTGCAAATTTAACAAGCCTCGGATATGGACCGGATACACGACGACGACCACGGAAACGAAAATGGCTAAATGATTTAAGAATTTTTACATGGAACGCACGCTCACTATACGAGGGTTGCCTCTTATATTTCGGGATTTGGCAACCCTAGTGTTGCAATTGACAGCTCTGTCGTAAAGTTGGACATTTTTGAGGTTATACGCACTCAGAACGTTTTGACATACGAGCGCTATTTGTGTTGTTTACAGTAACTTAAAAGATTCTTCTCGGCCCAAAAATGGAATTAAATCGTCAACATTTTCGTGCGATTATTTTTTACAACTTTCGGCGTGGATTAACTCAGCAACAGTGCATGGATGAACTTAAATCATGTTTGGCGATGAAGCTCCATCAAGGACCAGTGTTTATCGATGGTATGGTGAATTTAATCGTGGTCGTAGTTCACTCCAAGATGAATTTCGTGAAGGTCATCCAAAATCAGTTGTTGTTCCGAAAAACATTGATGCTGTGCGCGAACTGATATTGGGAGATCGTCATGTGACCTATCGTGACATTGAGACAACTTTATGTTAGTGGGACCAGCATACATTCAATATTGCATAAACATTTGACTGTCAAAAAAATGTGTTCGCGTTGGATCCCACACAATTTGTCAATCGCCCAAAAAAAGGGTCGTGTCAATTGGTCGAAAGAAATGCTCAAAAAATACGGTCGCGGTGCTTCGAAACACGTCTATGACATCGTGACAGGTGATGAATCGTGAATTTACGCGTATGAGCCCGAAAGTAAACAGCAGTCGACTGTCTGGGTGTTTCAAGATGAGCCAAATCCAACAAAAGTTGTTCGCGCACGAAGCACTTCCAAGCAAATGGTCGCCTGTTTTTTCGGAAAAACTGGACATGTCGCAACCGTACCATTAGAACAACGCAGAACAGTCAATTCTGAGTGGTACACAACCATTTGTTTGCCAGTTGTCTTCCAAGAAATCAGGAAAACCAACCGCCGAAGACGGATCACGCTTCACCACGACAATGCGAGCTCTCACACATCGGCTGCGACAACTGCATTTTTGAGCACCCAAAACATCGATTTGATGGGTCATCCGCCGTATAGTCCTGACTTGGCACCGAATGACTTCTTTTTATTCCCGTACGTAAAAAACAAGCTGAGAGGTCAACGTTTTTCGACACCTGAAGAAGAGGTTGCTGCATTCAGAATGCATGTGTTGGAGATACCTCAATCAGAGTGGCAAAAGTGCTTCGACAATTGGTTCAAACGCATGCAAAAGTGTATAGATCTTCATGGGGAATATTTTGAAAAACAATAAAGTGATTTTCGATGACCAATATTTGCTTTTGTTCTCTAATCCCGAAATATAAAAGGCTACCCTCGTACAGAGCTCGAGCTGCACAGCAGCTAGCTGATGCCCTGTTCGAATATAAGGCTGACATAACAGCATTACAAGAAATAAGATGGACGGGGAGTGGTGTTTTTCAACGAAAAGAGTATGACATTCATTACAGCTGTCACGCAAAACACCATGTGCTCGGGGTAGGCTTTCTAGTCAGCCAAAAACTGAAGCCTGCCATCATCGGCTTTAATGCAATAAATGAAAGGCTATGCACTCTTCGCGTGCGAGGCAAATTTAAGAACATAAGCCTCATAAACGTTCACGGACCTACAGAGGAGTCCCCTGACAACGAAAAAGAAGAACACTATGAGAACGTCGAACGGGCCCTCAATGCCTGCCCAAGATACGATGTGAAAATCGTTCTTGGGGATTTGAATGCAAAAATAGGTCGGGAGCCGGTTTTCGGGCACTACGCAGGTTCCCATAGTTTGCATGAGAACACTAATGACAATGGACTACGAGTCATCGAATTGGCAGCATCGAAAAACGTTGTCGTTGCGAGTACCAGGTTTCCGCGTAAAGATATCCACAAAGCCACCTGGGTATCGCCTGATGGAGCCACTCGCAACCAAATTGACCACGTGCTGATAGATCGCCGCCACTCTTCGAGCCTGATGACGGTACGAACGTACCGAGGTACCAACGTCGACTCGGATCACTATCTTGTTGGTACAGTTTTCCGAGCGCGGATTGGCTTACGGAGACGTATTGCATCCGCGAATCAGGTTCGAATCAACACGGCTGCCTTACGCAATGAGAATACCAGCAACACCTTTGGTCATGCGTTAAGACTCGCCCTCGAAGAGCTCGACGGAGGGAGAGTAAGTCCTGGGGCTAGAATGCCGGGCGTGGAAGATAAATGGACACGCCTTAAGAATACTGTCATTAGTACTGCCAACTCCATCTTAGGCAGTAGTCGTAGAGATCGGAGCGACTGGTTTGATGATGAGTACAAGCTAGCGGCTGAACGTAAGAATGCTGCATACCGGGCAATGCAGCAGTCTCATAGGACGCGGGTACGCGAGGAGAAATACAAAGAGCTCAGAAGATCTGAAAAAAAACTTCACAAACAAATGAAAAGTGCCTGGGAAAAAAATCCAGTCTGTGAAATAGAGAAAAGCAAAGAGCGAGGTCCGCACCTGGCGCGGAAGTTCTACCAAATAATCCGCAGTATGACGCGGTACACACCACGCTGCACTTACTGCAAGGATAAAGAGGGTAATCTGATCACCGATCCTGAAGGCATTCTGGAGCGATGGGAAGTGCGCTTCAATGAATTGGTAAATGGTCAGCTCACAGAAGAATTGGAGGCTCCACCAATGCAAGACCAAGACCAAATGCTGCCGCCACCAAGCATTGAGGAAACATTAAAAGCCATTAGACAGCTCAAATCAAATAAAGCCCCTGGAGCTGACGGCATACCAGCTGAGCTGATCAAACAAGGAGGGACAGCGTTACATCACACAATTCATGAGATCGTGGTGCACGTATGGGAGCAAGAGGAGATGCCGGAGGATTGGCGTCGTGGTATAATTTGCCCCATACATAAGAAAGGAGATATCACACTGCGCAGCAACTATAGGGGTATAACATTGCTGAGTACCGCCTATAAGATACTCTCCACTATCCTACAAGACCGGGCACCCCCATACGCTAAAGCCATCATTGGTCAATATCAGTGTAGCTTCATCCCAGGCAAATCAGAAATTGATCAGATATTCACCCTTCGGCAGGCGATGGAAAAATATCAGGAATTTAAGATTCCATTATATCATCTGTTTATAGACTTTAAGGCCGCCTACGACAGCATAGCCAGGGTAGAACTATATAATCCCATGAGAGAATTCGGCATTCCAAACAAATTGATACGACTTTGTAGGTTGACCATGACCAACATAACTAGTCAAGTAAAAGTAGCGGGATTGCTGTCCAAACCAATAAACATCTATAATGGACTCCGACAAAGGGACGGTCTGGCCTGCCTCCTCTTCAACCTGGCGTTGGAGAAAGCAATCCGTTATGCTGAGGTTACAACAAGAGGGACTATTGTCACCAAGTCCAGCCAGATACTTGCCTACGCAGATGACATCAACATCATCGGTAGAACCGAATCAGCTGTACAGGAATCCTTCACCCAGATCGAGCAGGCGGCACAAAAACTGGGACTGCACATTAATGAGGGAAAAACTAAGTACATGGTGGCAACTTCTGCGAAGAGAAGGCCTAACGTTGGTCAAACTATCAGGGTAGTGGAGCACGAATTTGAAGTAGTGCAATCCTTTAACTACTTTGGGTCAATAGTATCACCCGATAACAATATGGAAGAAGAAATACGCGAACGGCTGATTAAATCCAACAAAGCCTACTATGGTCTATCAAGGCTCTTTAAATCCCGAAATTTATCCAGAACATCCAAGCTACTACTGTACAAGACCATGGTCTTACCAGCACTCATGTATGGATCCGAGACCTGGGTGTTTAATAAAAGGCACTCTGAACTCTTAGTCGCGTTCGAGAGAAAGTTCTTAAGGAGAATTGTTGGCCCGGTATGTGAGGGAGGACGATTCCGGAGACGGTACAACCATGAGTTGTACGCAATCTACCTTGAAGCTAATATTGTAAGAATAATCAAGCTCGGTAGACTCCGGTGGGCGGGACACCTAGCTCAAATGAGCGAAGAGGAGCCTGCCCGGAAAGTCCCTTGTGGCAGGATGTATGGAAGGAGACAGCGCGGCAGACCTTGTCTGCGATGGAGGGATGGCGCAGACCAGGACGCCCAGAGCCTGGTAGTGCCAAACTGGATGACATCGGGACCGGTGGAGAGATTTGTTAAATAAGGCCAAGACCGGATCCCGGTTGTAGTGCCGATGATGATGATGATTTGTCCCCATGGCATAATTTAATCTAAAAACCTAATTAAAATCAAATTTCGTAATAAACGAATCAAATATTGGGGTATCGTTTTGCATTTGCCCCACGGCATAATCTAAATTCAAAATCCAGAGATACATTATCTCAATCTGGTAAAATCCCTCATAAATTAAACAAACAAAAACCCAAATTCCTTATATGCACAATAGTTTCATAAGAATTCAGAAAACGGAATTCTTATCTTAAACAAACATTGATCATCTCACTCAGTGTACCAAAATCGGGATTTGGTATGAAATTGTGCATCTTCGAGATACAAATCTGGATTTGTTTCCCCATATAAAGGAACAGCAAAGTGATATCTGAGAGCAGTAGTAAGTGATATCGGAGCAGTAGTAAAGTGATATCTGGGAGCAGTAGTATCCTAATAGCTGGGAGCAGTCATCCACAGTTCCAATTCAATTCACATTGTATCTGCATTTGTATCTGAGAGCGGTATCCGAATATTCCTCGTGCCTTGGAGGCATCGCCCCCAAGAGAAGTCGTTAAATAAAATTATAATTAAACCAAAAGCATTTTTTCTCATTATTTTTGGATTTGTGCGTCGTCACAAAACGTTGGCTGTTTTTAGTACCAGAAACGATTTCCAACCAGGAAAAGGAACCGGTGAGTAGAGTGGTGGCAAGCCCACAAATTAAACCCTTACAGCGTCCACGATTACGGGCATCAATAGAAGGCACCAGGTTGCACGGCACAGGGACGCTATTCTCGAAGCAACGTCCCAAGAACGATCGGTAGCTGCTCTTCCCTCAAGGTTTGAGGAAGCACGGCGGCGACCGCAACGGGTCCCCTCGGGAGCTGTCTTAAAGAGATCCCTCATCCTTTTCTGGACAAGGAGTCACGCTACCTGGGAGCGAGGCCAGTAGTAACAACGACTACTACAACATTAAGTGCTGGCAATAGAGTATCGTATCAATGGGTTAACCAAGCAGAAGCAACTCATAATTGATACTACCCTTTTAATCCTTTTAAACACACATAAGCACTATCAACCACTACTTCTGGAGCATCTAAAAGAAAATTCCGCGGGGATCAACAAGAATATGTGCCTGGTGGGTGGTGGTTTTAGTCGGTAAAAATCCGGCATGCCTCTGGACCGTTCCAAAGGTATCTTTTGAAGATTTCCACCTTTCAACCGAAACCCAAAAAAAACACTACTTCTGGAGCTGTGTCTTCTTTGACCAAAACCATATTCCACCATCCATTGTTACACACTTCAACAATGACTTGTCTATGTGTCAAACAGAAAATGCAGTTTATTGAATGACAGCTAATGCGCACAAAAGTGAATTTGAAGTATCCTTAAATGTCAGAGGACAGTGCGAGTGGAAGGAGATGTAGAGGATGTAATCCCAAGGTTTACGCAACTCGCTCTTAGCGTTAGCTTACGTATTTTGATATTGTGACGCATATGACAATCAATACTAGAATATTCTAGAAAGTCCAAAACAAAGTACTAGACTACTCTAGAAAGTACTGGAAAACTGGAGACTATGAGCAGTAGAAAATTCGACTCTATGGAACGGACGGAAACGAAACACCGAATCAGAATGAGAAAAAACGGTATAAATACGTCGCACGCAAAGTAAGAAGTAAGCAGTCGACGGTTTGTCGTTATGTTCGACTGGTGAGCGTTTTACCGCTACGTCGGCTGGCGCTCGCCGGATACTTCTATTGCCCTTGAAATGCCAGGGGTGGCTTGTGTCGAGCATGGTTCATGATTTTGGGCGTGAAGCCAAAGGTCTGCAATTTGATAGCACGACAATGGGCTGTAGGGTGTGCGATATCAGGCACCAGTTAATTGCCTGTGAATGGGAAGTCCCATCGCGTGCAATATGAGTAATGCGACCATTGCATTGCACCAATCGAATGATACCATATAGCTTGAGTAATGAGCATGCGTCATAAGTGGGCAATTAACGCGGGTATTGAATTATGGGATGGCGTATAGCTTGAGGGATGAGCATGCGTCATAAGTGGGTAATTAGCGAGGGTATTGAATTATGAATGCTCCTGGATAGTATAGTGGTTAGTATACCCGCCTGTCACGTGGGAGACAGGGGTTCGATTCCCCGTCGGGAGCTTCTGGCGCAAGACTAATGACCTTGCCCGGAAAAAACAAATCATTATGAAAAATTTAACAAGCCTCAGGACTTGCTAAATAAAACCAAGACCGGTTCCCGGTTGTACTGCCGATGATGATGATGATTGAATTATGAATATCGCAACGTGTGCAATATGAGCATTAATTGTATTTGGGAATAAGCAAATTAACTGTGAGCTGAGAATGATTGCATCGTATGCGTTAATTGGTTAATGAGTTATTGGGTTTATGTAGCGGGATGCTACAAGGATAAGTAAAGGAGGTATTGTTGTACACTACTTTCATATCAAACAACAACTTCGAAATCTTTTTTTCAGCATATTACTATAACGTTTATTGGCCTGTGGGAATCCAGAAATTCATGACCGCGCCGACTCGACTTCACGCTTGACCAGCCGATCCTATTTCCTCGAGGTCAAAGCTAACATTGTCCTTTCATTTCCGTCCCGGCTGTCCTGCCGGTCTCATTCCCGTTGGTCTACCGTCAAGATTTCTACGCACGGTCCTATCGTTGCCCATTCGCACCACGTGTCCGGCCCATCTTAATCTTCGCGACCTGATTACTCTCACTATTGCAGGTTTGCAGTATAGCTCTTCCAATTTGTGGTTGTAGAGTTTCCTCCATTGTCCTGCCTCTTTGTCATATTTACCTCCAAAGATACCCCTTGAAACTTTATTCTCGAATACACGGAATTTGTTTTCTTCCCGTTTTGTGAGAGCCCATGTTTCGCATCCGCATAGAACAATCGGTATGATTATGGTTCTATAGACACGGAGCTTTATGTTACGTGATAGCAGTTTGGATTTCAGCAGTTTACTGACTGCATGCCAACTAGCGTTGCCGGAATGCATTCTTTTGTTAATTTCCTCCGATATTTGTGGTGGAAGTTATGTGTATCGGTGCCTCCACACGCCCGTGTAAACGGTTGGTTTCGATTACTTGATGTGGGAGTCGGACTTCCTGAAACGGGACGATGTCCTTTTTATATTGTTTCGAGTTTTCTACGACCGTCTGTATCGGGCCTGGTTTATATAGCGTTCGAACATTCCACGTGCCGACGCGTATATCCCGCTTTTTCCGTTTTTCCCTACGTCTTCTTTTTGCCAAGTCGGTGTTTTCTTGATGATTTGTTCCCTTATGGTAGTGTCGGCTTATCACACCTACGCCTACCGGGTTTTTCGTGAGATTGTTTTTTGTATATTCATTATTCATTTCGTGGGAACAGTCTTGGGGTTTCAAATAGTCCGCCATTCTATTAGTACTCAGTACGAAAAACTCACACTCCTTATGGGGTGGATCTATCCTAATTCTAGCTAAAACCCAAGAAATCGGTGATAGCTGTATCCAGTCTAAGCTTTTTGACACAATCTGCCCGGTCAATATTAGACTACACCCCAAATTAAATACTTCCAAAGAGGTTGTGTATGCCCCTTGCCTCATTAACACCCCAGAAGCTGACATTACATCAGAATTGGGATCCCAAGGTGTGGTAAATGCCTTCAAATTCACAAAAATTAACAACGGAGAACGAATACCCACAGGATTGATGATGTTTTCTTTTCATCGGCTACAAGCACCAATAAGAATACAAATCGGCTGGTTCATCGCCAAGGTCAAGGAATACATTTCAAGGTCACCGTTATACCCCCACCTCGAACTCTATAGCAACATCCGATTATAACCCCGAAGAGCGCTTAATACTTCAATGGGACCTGAATGAGTTTCATAACAATTATCGCGAGTTACAGCTCCTTATAAAAGAACACAAACCCTCCATCATACCACTGCAAGAAACCCACTTACCCCACTCTTCAAATGCGAAAGTGCCTCAGGAATATACAGCCAACTTTAACAATCTTAAAGAAAATAACTCTTCTAAACAAGGATCCGGGATATTAATACATCGGGCACTAAACCATAAGCATATCAGTCTTAATACCCCTTTCTCGGGCACGCCAGTCGAACTAACGGGCAAACTAAAGCTAACCGTGATCTCAATTTACATTCCTCCTACCAAACCATTCACCTGGCTGACTTGAATAAAATAATTCAACACAAGCACACCCCCAATGTCACGAAGTGGATAAATACAAACAACGAGAAAAGGTTGGTTAGGTGGTAGGCGGTCCCAAGGTGATATACCACCCCGTCACGCTGTACACTCCGCGATATCGCCGAGAGAGGTCTTCGATGGTGTTTCGGATGTGTGGCTGATGGCCCGGACTGACACGGAGATGAGTCATGATGGTACCTTCTGATATAACAAATTCCGGACGTAAGCTAGTCTCCCATTCGGATCTCCGGGGGGACTATGTCAGGGCGAACATCATGCAGATATCGTGATAAATAAAGGAACTTTGAGAGGTTCTTCATCCCATAAGCGGGCTCGCTCTCGAGGCTCTGCCCACGCTCGACTGGTGACGGCATTTTGTAACATCAGGGGCATCGGTTTCACCAATACCAATGTAAACGCCGTCCACCAATATTTGCAAACAACGAAACCTGATATCCTTGCCCTAACTGAGACCCAGGTCGATTCGTCAACTGATTCGACATGACTTCGTTGGTCAGGATACGACTTACATTCGAGATTCCGTTTTAAGGGCGGAGTCTACGCCTTCGCGCGGTCCGACCTGGCTTGCCAGAGGATCGAGGCGTTGGAACCCAATAATATGGACATCATATTTGAGGGTCGGGCTGAGGAATTCCGTTAAATTTCTTTCTTGTTTTTATCGCTCCCCGAATGACGACCGACCGCCGACATTTTCCGAACATCTTTCACATGCCGTCGACTGGATACAGATCAACCACCCAGCTTCTGAAATTGTTGTCCTTGGCGATTTTAATGTGCACAACTCCGGCTGGTTGTTACATTCTAACAGAACCGACGAGGCTGGGGGGCAGGCGGAGATGTTTGCTATAAGCCACAACTTGACTCTACACGTGAGGGAGCCAACGCGAGTTCTGTTTTTGACATCCGAACCGAGTATTTATACCGTAGAGGTTTCTGCGCCATTGGGAAACTCAGATCACTGCTTGGTATCTGTCGCGCAAGCACTTGCATATCAAGCGAATAACCGGCCTAGGCAGCTTCACCATGTATGGAAGTATGGGGCTGCTAACTGGGACGATTTGCGAGATTTCTTCGCATCCTTTCCATGGTCCGAAGTGTGCTTTGGAAACTCCAATGTTAATGCTTGCGCGGAGTCGGTATCAGAGATTATTCTTCTGGGGATGGAGATGTATATTGCACATTCCATCAAACGAAGTTCGTCTGATAAACCTTGGTTTGATAAAAAATACGAGCTGATTACAGTGGCAAAAAATAGAGCTTTTAACTAATGGCGCTCCAATCCCGCCGATGTTAACAGAACGAATTTTGTTAGAATGAGAAACGCGTGCAACCAAGCGATTGGTACCGCGAAGAAGGCTAACAGCGACAGGGTGATCAATAAGCTCCTTCGGTGCCCAACTGGTTCGCGCTCCTTCTGGTCAATGGCAAAAGCTGTCAGCGGTAACTTTGCATCCTCTTCTTTCCCTCCGTTGGTGACAGACAGCGGGATGTTAGTCACGAATTCAAAGGATAAAGCTAATGTGTTCGCGAATTTATTTTCCGCGAATTCAAACCTCGATCCCGGCCTTTTGGAGCCACCTGTGATCTCACCAGTACGGTCTTCGATGCGGGATGTGAAATTTCGTCCGCGCACTATTCAACGCATTCTACGTGAACTGGATTGTAGGAATGCAACCGGCCCGGACGGAATACCAGCAATTGTCCTTAAGAACTGTGCTCCAGAAATATCGCCGGTTCTTGGCAGACTCTTCCGCTTATCTTATGCACGGAGGATCTTTCCTGCCTGCTGGAAAATCGCTCGAGTTCAGCCAATCCCAAAGACGGGAAAAAAGTGTCTCCCTCAAAATTACCGTCCGATAGCATTACTGTATATTTTAGCTAAGGTAATGGAAAAAGTCATCAATACAGAGTTAGTTAAATATTTGGAGTGCAACGGACTTCTGAATGATCGTCAATACGGATTCCATGTCGGGCGGTCCACGAGAGACGTTTTGAACCTTATAACCGATATATGGACATCTGTGATTGAAGGGCATGGTGAGTCAATAGTGGACGCATTGGATATCTCCAAGGCTGTTGACCGCATCTGGCACGGGGCATTGCTGAGCAAACTTCGTTCATATGGACTTTCCCAACAGCTTTGCGACTGGACGAGGAGCTTCCTCGAGAATCGATCGATCCGGGTTGTTGTGGACGGGGAGTGTTCGGACCTGTATCCTGTTAATTCCGAGGTGCCTCAAGGTTCTTTTTTGGCGCCAACCTTGTTCTTGCTTCACATAAATGATTTGTTGGAGACAACGGATAACAAAGTGTTCAGTTTTGCGGATGATAATACGCTTGTTTCCTCCTTTTCGAGTGATCGGCCGATTGGTGCATCTGCGTCGCATCAGCTGAGATGTAGACAGATTGACTCTCTGAATCAGGATCTAGATAGGGTCCTGCAGTGGGCAAGGGCCAATCTCGTCGACTTCAATGCAGCGACAACATTCACAAAGAAAAGTGGATCATCGGTTCCACAGCTGATGATGAATGGCCGGGCCCTCGAGGCGGCCGAAACTTTGAAATTGCTCGACGTCACGGTCTGTGGGAATATATCATGGCATAAACACGTGTCGAGTATCGCCAGGTCAGCATCAGGAAACTGAGCTATCTTTTTAGAGCCAAGAAATACTTTACTCCGGCCCAACTTCTTCTCCTGTATAAATCCCAAATTAGACCCACGCTCGAATATTGCTCTCATGTTTAGAGCTCGGCTCCTAAACATACCCTCGACCTACTTGAGAGCATACAGAGACGAGCGATCCGCCTAATCGGGGACTCGGCGCTGACGTCGAGACTATAGTCGCTATCACATCGAAGGCGCGTAGCCGACCTCTGTCTGTTTTACAGATATTATCACGGGTGCTGTTCTTCGGAGATTCTTGGTATTGTTCTGCGCAATTCGGCTTATATGCGCTCCACAAGACAATCCAATGGATCGCACCCGTTTGTGGTTCATCTCCCGATGGCGCGAACATCCCTGTATCAGAACTCGTTCCGTTACAGAGCGGGGAAGCTGTGGAACTGCCTTCCCACGCGAGTGTTCCCGGAGCGTTACAACCTGCAACTGTTTAAAAAGAACTGTAACAGTTATTTGATGGCATCTCGGGGCGCCCACTCGGCGTTATAGGTTCGCCTCTCCCGGGAGGAGTCTAATAAAAAAAAAAAAAAAAACCTACAATAGTTTCATCCAATGTTATTCACCAGGTCTCAGATTTTGATTTACAATTACTTCTATTGTTATATGTCATGAGACGTGTGTTGAGCTAAATAAATAAATGTTTAAGAACAATCTTACGACAAATGTAAAGTGAACGCCTCCTGTAACTAATTTCCGATTGCAAGTTACCACTACTTTATAATCTCTGCAATGATCTTTCAGTGTGTATGTTTTCAAAGAGCTATACTCTAAGCTCTGACAAATCATCCGGATGCAAGCATAAAAAAGTAATGGACTGCACTCTAGTATTCCAAAAAAAAAAAGTCAAATGTTACCTAATTATCCCAGAGTATTATCGCAGTGGTAAAAGTACAGATTTCCTGCCACATATATATGAAAATAGAGAAAACCAAACTACCGCCATATTTACTATAGTACAGAGTTGTCATTTTAACCTATATTGGCTGGATAAGTTGGGTAACTCCTTCCAACTGGGCCCTAAGTGCTTTACCCAGTGAAAACAAGGAATACATTCCTTAATAAAATAAAAACAAAAATAGATTAACGAATAACATTCAAATAAACTGTAAGAGATAATCATCGATTTCGAAAACCAGGAGACCCATTTACACCTTCAAAAAACTTGACTTAGTCAAAATACAAAATATCTCCCCATTCTATTGAAAACCTCTTCCCGATTCAATTAAAGAAAGTTTAATGAACTTTTAATCGATTGCACTTGGCATGCAACTCTCCCGTGGTCTTTCTTGATTACTAACAGAACTGTGATCTACCTGTCGTAAGGTGGGCAGTTCTGTTATACCAAATGCCATTAAAAGTCCAGGATAAATGCACCGACTATCGACACGCTAATTAAAGTTTAAAGCTAAATTTATATGCCATTCGATTTCAGTAAATTGTTCGTGTAGCGTGGAATGGCAACTGCACCGAGCAACTAAGGAAACAAACGCCGGTCTCAAAATAGCTTCATACGCTGAACGAGCAGTTTTGCTTTATGTCGCGGTTGTTTTTACAATTACTAGTACAGTCGACTGCGAAAATTTACAACCACTGGTGGGTAACGAAATAAATTCTACCCAGAGTGAAGGTGGAAAAGTAAATACCGAATCAACAATGCACAATATGTCCGCATGTAAGATGAAGTATTTCTCTTGTTTGTTTGTTTTTTTGTTTCTATATTAAGTATTTTCAAGTATACACAATAGACAGCTGTACGACAGTACTACACTATTTTGATCGCCACGAGAGGAAGCAAAGTTTTCGTGTCTTTTATTGAAAGTACATCCAAAGATACAATATAAAAGCATACCCCGCATATTTAAAAAAATTTCTTGAATCCCCCGGGATATTTTCTAAGAACATGCATGGTAAGCTCTTCGAAGACGATGTCGATAGAGGCATAGAAATGATCAAAGTAGACCGGCACGGTAGCAATTGTACCATCGCTAAGGACATCGACCACGAAGCAGTTTTAAACCAACTGTATAAAGCCGAAGACAAAAAGACGGTCGATATTTAACGAGCACAATGGATTTACAATAAATAACTAAAGGATATTGTTTCCTCAAAATTACAATAATATTTCCATCTCGACCTAATGAAATCATCTTAAAGACGAGCGACGTATAATATCACATAAAATATATAATATGTTAGTATATAAAATAATGGTTCCCCCCGCTTAGTAGAAACATTGACGTGGTGTCGGGGTTAAATTACAATGAATCACTCAGGCTATGCTGACGGAAGCATACGCTTCCAGTAGAGTCACCGATGCCAGACAGGCTAGCGAGGAATAACACACACTCATCTACCACCCGTAATCCAGGGTGTTACGCGTCACCGTGCCCATTGGATGGGTTGCAGCCAGCAGAATACCGGCTGTATTATAACGCCGCCTCTCTCACATCCGGTCGAGTCAGAGCAGTAAGCAGACTTTACCATATCATGGGACTCTGATATGGCGGACTATTTGAAACCCCAAAGACTCGTGGGAACAAAAATGAATAACCGATATTCACAAAACAATCTCACGAAAAACCCGTTAGGTGTAGGCGTGATGAGCCTGTAGCGGTTTCGCCAAACCCCACTGTACACTTACCCAAAGAACCCCCATAACTGCTACCCAACTTTCATGATTTCCGTAAATGCTTCACGCATCAGGCTTATCAAATTTATTTATTTAAAAGCTTTTGGGAAAGAATTCTTACCTTCATTCATTCATTCGAATCCAAAAATTCCCCATAAGAATTCTATCCAAATTTATCACAGATCCCAATCTTACGTACGCATTATCCTGGTCGCACTCCTAAAAACAAAACAATTTGGTTTACATGCAATGTAACCATCATGACAGGGATCATAAACATTGCGTCGCCTTTTTCCCAGCCTCACCATGTGTATAATAAATTCCTTGACATACACATCGGCTGGCGACCTATACCCAAGGGACAAAAGCAAATATACGCATCTCGCGTCTTAAACCATAAATTAAATCCTACAGCACAGGCAAATACAAATACATATGATATGCTTAGCCTTGGCAGCGATGCTATGAACACCAATTCCCCGTGAACACGCTCAAACCAATTAGCACAATGTCCACCATCATTGCGGTCTATCAGTACAGCACATTCCTATAAAATGATCTATACGATCTATTTGTTCTCCATATTCCTGGATCCGTTACCATTGACCTTCTCACATAAGCAAACAAAGACCCAATTAGCATCCAATGAGATTCGGCTTGTTTGCGTAGCCGAACTCACATCGTATGGATGCACATTATGCCCCTTCTTTGTTTTAGATTCGTTCTCATGGTTTCGTTCCATGAACGAACCAATCTTCACACATACATGTGTACCATCATAGATCTTCGCTAGTAGATCTGGTTCCCTACCCCCAAAGAGAGACTTCACGTTTCTCCTGGGATAGAAAATGCACCCTTAAAAGTAAGACAGCCAGTTTCACTGGCCGAATTTCCTTAGCCGGCGGATTTAATATCGCTAAGTCCTTTACCATCCACCAACCGAGCCGGTCGTTTTACTCCCGCAGTCCGTAGCGCTGCGGACACGCGTGTATACCCGGATACGTTGTTGTAGTGCTGTGTCAGATTGATTGTGTCAGAGTAAATACATTCAATTAAAGAATTTTTTCTTGTGTCCAGAATATATATATTGTGTCAATACCAATAAAATAAAAAAACATTCGAACATTAAAACGGTGCGTTTCATTAACCTGCGCTGCGGTGTCGTGTGTTTATGCTTTTCCTTTGGCGTTAGCAGGTGGAACTTATAGTGACGTCGGTGAGGGCGCAGTAGAACCTAGTCCCCGTGTTTGGTACAATACTTCGTACCCCACAAGCCGATACTACCATAAGGAAACAAATGATCAAGAAAACACCGACTCGGCAAAACGAAGGCACGTGGAATGTCCGAACGTTATATAAACCAGGCGCGACACAAACGGTGTAGAAAACGTAGAAAACGCGAAACAATCTCAAATGGAGATCGTCGCGCTTCAGGAAGTCCGATTCCTACGTCAAGTAATCGAAACCACCGGGTTTACACTGGCATATGGAGGTACTGATACACATAACTTCGGAACCGGTTTCATCATAAGCAATAAGATTAAGCACCGTGTAAAAGATGTGAGATTTATGTGCTAAAACTACAGGGCCCATGGTACAATCATGTACTTATAAACGTACATGCCTCAACAGAATCTACCGACGAAGAATCGAAGGATACGTTCTACGAGACCCAGAGGAAGTATTTGATGGGATCTCAACATTCGTTGTTAAAATCCTCCTCAGGAACCTCAAAGCGAAAATTGGAAAAGTGTGGGGGTGAAAGTTCGGATGCCAACGTATGACAAGTATTCACTTTACCCGCCAAAACTGCGACTCCGTAAATGGGAAGTTGTTCTCCTGGTGATGTCCACAAAACGGCCAACTGATTAATAAGAATGCACTGGAGTGGTTTTATTGTTAATGTTATTTTATTTTGCTACCATATCCTTTTCTTTATTATTATATTATACATCTAATTGTACACATGTAGCTTTTTGTAGTTCGGCAACAACACGATTCCTCAGACGGTGATAGTTTTCTAGTTGCTCTGTAAGCAACGAATTTAACTAGAAAATTTCGCGTTACGATTTGACTAATGCACTATGAAGTTCTCGATTATTAAGTTTTAACTCGCGGTTGATTCCACGGTACGCGGTGGCGTGACCTCCGACGGTAGTGGTTGGATAGTGACTGATCGGAATTAGGGTGGAAATTGTGATTTCTGCTTTTACACATCGATCCGCCAATGGTAATCATGCTCTCTTGTGCATTACTCAATACTCCACGCCCATCGAGGTAGAAACGTACTTGTCTATTCGTTCGACGTCGATGGGCGTAGCAAGGATGGAGAAATCAAAAGGAAAGCACAATAACCCAGGGTTGATCTGGCTTAGTGTGTGTGTATCAGTGCCGCGTATGCGACTGGTCTAGTGACCTAGTGATGATCTCATAGGTCATCGCACTATAGAAAGACAGAATTGCGAAGGGGTGGACAATTTAGCTGGTGCTATTCACCTGCGAAAAGAGATCATTGATCCCCAGCGAATGGATGATCTGAAGGAAAGTCAATAGGACGCCGCTGATGCATGGGAAAGAATCAGCGTGAGGACCAGACTCTAAGACGCTGAAATAACCCCAGCGATTTTGCTATGATGCAACAGCGTCGTTCGTTTAGACTTGTTGTTGCTAACCGAAATTATGATATTTCCGATGGGAATCCCATGGATTAGCAAGATAGTATTGGTGTATGGCGAAGATAGTGGCTAAACTCAATTATGCATTATCTGCATAGGAAAATGAGTTTAGCTATGCGTCCTTTGGGAAAACATCTTATTTCAGGTAAATAGCATATGAGGGAAATGGATAGGTATGACGCGCTGAAAGTGGCCAAAATAAGGTGGAAATTGTGGTTGGAATTGTGGGTTGGTTCTACTTGTAGAATAGAGAAACCCCACAAAAGAATATATCTTCCAATCAACTATAGGAAAAGAAAGCATCGACGCAATTTCAAAAGATAATGGAATTCGAATTATCATGTTCGCAACTTCAAAAGATCTGGTGCTTGGTCTTGGATATCCAAATACTTAATTAACTCGGCGTTAATAACCTTTTCCATCACCTTAGATAGCATAGACAGTAATGCTATCGGTGGGTAATTTTGTGGGAGACACTTTTTTTCCCGTCTTTGAGATTGGCTGAAATCAAGCGATTTTCCAGCAGGGAGGAAAGGTCCCTCGTGTACAAGACAAGCGAAAGACTCTGCTAAGAACCGGCGATAGTTCTGGAGCCCAGATTTTAAGGACTATTGCTGGTATTCCGTCCGGGACCGTTGCCTTCCTACAGTCTATACCACGTAGAATGCGCTGAATAGTATGCGGGCGGAACATCACATCCCGCATCGAAGACCGCCCCGGTGTTATAACAGCTGACTTCAAAAGACCGACATCGAGTTTTGAATTCGCGGAAAATAAATTCGCGAACACATCGCTTTATCTTTTGAATTTGTGACCAACATGCCGCCACCCGTCATCAACGGAGGAAAAGGGGAGGAGGCGAAGTTACTGCTGACAGCCGTTGCCATTGACCAGAAGGGACGCAAATGAGTTGGGGACTCAAGCAGCTTTTTGGTCACTCGGTCGTTGGAAGTCTACTTCGCGGTATCAATCGCCTGGTTGCACGCGTTTCTGATTCTAACAAAATGCGTTCCTTTTAACCTATGTGCGATTGGAGTGCCGCTGTTTAAAAGCTCAATTTCTTGCCGCTATAATCTGCTCGCATTTTTTTAAAAACCAAGGTTTATCTGATGAATTTCGTTTGATGGAATGCAGAATGTAGATCTCACGCGCATCCGTTAACATCGAAGTCTCTGAACCACACCTCCGACCATGGAAAGATTGTAAAGAAATCTTGCAAATCGTCCCAGTTAGCAGCCCCACACTTCCATACTTGGCGAAGCTGCCTAGGCTGGTTTTTTGCTTGAAATGCAAGCGCTTGTGCGACAGATATCAAGCAGTGATCTGTGAGGCGCAGAAACCTCTACGGTATAAATACTCGGCCCGGATGTCAAAAACAGATGCAGGATGTTCGCATAATCGCCTCGGGCATCTGGCAGTCGGGTGGGGTCCTTCACGAGTTGAGGCAAATTGCGGCTAACAGCAAACATCTCCGCCAGCCTCCCAGCCTCGTCGGTTCTGTTAGAATGCAGCAACCAGCCGGAATTGTGTACATTAAAATCGCCAAGGACAACAATTTCAGAAGCTAGGTGGTTGATCTGTATCCAGTCGGCGGCACGTGAAAGCTGTACGAATAATATCGCCAGTCGATCGTCATTCGGGGAGCGGTAAAGACAACAAAGAAATTTAACGGAATTCCTCAGCACGACCCTCAACCATATGATGTCCAAGTTATTGGATTCCAACGCATCCATCCTCTGGCAAGTTAGATCGGACCACGCGAAGAGGCAGACTCCGCCCTTAAAATGGAATTTCGAATGCAAGTCGTATCTTGAGTAACGTAGATATGTCGAATCAGTTGACGGATCAACCTGGGTCTCAGTTAGAGCAAGGATATCAGTCTTCGTTGTTCACAAATATTGGTGAACGGCGTTTACATTCGTATTCGTGAAACCGATGCTCCTGATGTTACAAAATGCCGTTACCAGTCGAGCGTAGGCAGAGCTTCGAGAAAAGCCCGATTAGGCGATGACGAACCTCTTAAAGTTCGCTTATTTATCATAATATCTGCATGATGTTCCCCCTGACATAAATAAAACATTATTGCTATCCATCATTCACAATATCGGTACACTGATAAAACAAAGAATTCAAAATAATCGTACCCGACAATTGGAAGACAAACTGAAGGGCATTCAAATGGACGAGAACATTTATAAAAATGTCAAAAAGATATGTGGCACTTCTCTCATCACTGGTCCAATCATACACAACGGTATTGTTATTAATAGTGACACCAATAAAGCAAATATCGTTGGAGATACCTTTGAAAATAATCACAGGATTACTCTCCAGGATGAGGACTCGGATACTAATGCAATCATTAGATCAGAGGTCCAAAATAAATTAGACAACTTTAACGAGCCAATTGTTGTCTTTAACCCATCTAGCAGTGCATAATTCGATGACACACGTGGTAATGATCACGGTTTCGTCTCGCCAAATACCCTACAAAATCTAGTTAAATCTCGAAACCCCAAGAAGTCACCCGGTATCGACAATATGTCCTACCACTCGTTGCGAAGGCTTTCTGCTTTATTCTTTATAAAGCTCTCCATTCTGCTCAACCATGCCTACAACATGGGGTATTTTCCCCAAGCTTGGAAGCATGCTGTTGTCTGCCCAATAGCAAAAGTTGGGAAACCAAATTATCACCCCTCAAGCTTTCGTCCTATTTCGCTCCTCACCTGCATCAGCAAAATATATGAACAGTTCATATACGAGAAGCTAAATAAATTTATCAGTGTCAGGAACCTAATACCTGACTTCCAATTTGGATTCAGAAGAGCGCATAGCACCACTATGGCTCTCAACATATTTCAAAACCACATTTGCGTGCGCCTCTTTAATAAGGAAGCCACCATTGCGGTGAGCCTGGACATTGAAAAGGCGTTTGACACAACCTGGATCGAAGGTCTCGTTTTCTAATTACTGAATACTGGCCTCAGTTGAACGCTGTGTAGTATCATCTACCAGTTCGTTCTAAACAGAACTTTCTAAGTTCAAGTGAATGGAAAGCTATCCCGAACTTTCAACAGCGCTGCAGGCGTGCCACAGGGTTCCATTCTAGGCCCCATCTTATTTAATATCTACACCTCAGATATTCCTCGCCCTACGGACGGGAGAGTAAACCAGATTTGCTATGCGGATGACATCCTAGTGTACACGTGATCTAAAAGCTCAAAATCCGCAACAAACCAACTCAACCGTCATCTGGACGAACTGTATCGTAGTCGTATCGTAACTGTAGTCGATGGAAAATTCGACCTAACGCATCCAAAGCAGTAGCTATAATTCTGAGTAGTAAACACTCCCAACCTTCTTCTCGATATTCACAGAATATCCGAATACAAATAGGAGGTACTACGATTAGACCACAGGACAGGATGAAATATCTTGGGGTCATCTATACCCCAAAAATGAATTTCATCAAACATGTGCCCCACATTCTTCAAAGGGGCCTCGGTCGGTCTAAGCAACTGCACAACATTTTGAGGTGGAGCAACAACGTTGAAACCAAAGTCGTAACGTCTCTGCTATAAGTCGTAAATCCGATCTGGAATATCATACCCCTTTCCCATATATATTCGGCCCAAATGGAGAGACTTCGAGTTTTCGAAAGAAACCTCCTCAGAAAATGCATCAACCACTCTAGAAGACCTGACGGTCCCCAGTACCCAAACTCTCATCTATACGAAGGTGCCTCCATTATCCCTATCGACGAGTACTTACTACAATTAGCATACAAGTACCTCGAAAGCATTCAGAACAGCAAGAGCCCACTTGTCCGGGAGTGTTGCGTTCTTGACCCTTCTCTCTCTCGGTCTCTTCGGATCAGACCATCATAATTTCTTCTTCAGTACAAATCTGAAGAAAGCACCCTTTCCAATAACATTCTCCTCTATAATAGAGGATTCCTGGAACCATCCCATAGGCACTACTGCGGACTACAAACACGCACGTACAGTACAAACGCACACATACACACACACAACCGACCAAAGCCCAGATTAACAGGCGCCAGAGACGTGATCTGCGTTTACTACCGCACTCAAGACCCAGCGGTCTTGTACGATTACTTTCCCATCATCCCCCATCCAAGTAGTTAGAGAACCCTTGAACTAACCCTGTCCACACTATCCTTAGATACCTCCTTCCCCTTTTCTTTTCAGATATCTTGAGACCGAGCCCAACATCCTCACGGATGTGGGCGATTCTGGTTATCGCAAGATGACTAGAAGCCAGAGACAAGATGAAGGGCACATCAGTCCTTGTCTCCCTTAAGTCGGCATCTCCCCCCCTCCCCCTTTTTTTTGGATTCGTGATCAGTCGAAAACTAGGAAGCCGAGGGCCAAAGAGTAAATAACTATTTTAAAAAAAGGGAAGGTGCACTTAAAACTTTATGTTGTTGTTTTTCTGGTCACACGTTTTTTTTTTTTTGTTGTTTTCGCGAAGTCCACACTAAAAGGAGATCCATCCCCTGTCGGGAACTAAGGTCGGAAGCAACCGAGCAGAAGGAGCTTACACTATAGATCGGCTCATCGGGGAAGCTCCCACTGAAGAGGCCGGGCACACCCTTTACGGCGCCCTCGCATCAGAAGTTAAGGGTAAGACAATACAAATAAAATATAACAATACATTGATTTTTTATGTAATAATGGAGGATTGGATGAGAGTACTGATTTAGGATCACTAGGACACCAGATCATGGGAGATGGAGATAAGCGAAAGGAAGTCTACCTTTGAAAAACTGTTCTTTATTTTGAACCACATCCCATAATCGATCAATTGATGGAGTAAAACAAGAACGATTGAAATTGGATTGGTTTATTCAATGTTTCCACATATATACGAGGATTGCATCTTATGTTTCGGGATTTGGCAACCCTAGTGTTGCAATCCGGCAATTGACAGCTCTGTCGTAAAGTTGGACATTTTTGAGGTTATACGCACTCAGAACGTTTTGACATACGAGCGCTATTTGTGTTGTTTACAGTAACTTAAAAGATTCATCTCGGCCCAAAAATGGAATTAAATCGTCAACATTTCCGTGCGATTATTTTTTACAACTTTCGGCGTGGATTAACTCAGCAACCGTGCATGGATGAACTTAATTCAATTTTTGGCGATGAAGCTCCATCAAGACCAGTGTTTATCGATGGTATGGTGAATTCAATCGTGGTGGTAGTTCACTCCAAGATGAATTTCGTGAAGGTCGTCCAAAATCAGTTGTTGTTCCGAAAACCATTGATGCTGTGCGCGAACTGATATTGGAAGATCGTCATGTGACCTATCGTCAGATTGAGACAACCTTACGCGTTAGTGGGACCAGCATACATTCAATATTGCATAAACATTTGACTGTCAAAAAAATTTGTTCGCGTTGGATCCCACACAATTTGTCAATCGCCCAAAAAAAGGCTCGTGTCCATTGGTCGAAAGAAATGCTCAAAAAATACGGTCGCGGTGCTTCGAAACACGTCTACGACATCGTGACAGGTGATGAATCGTGGATTTACGCGTATGAGCCCGAAAGTAAACAGCAGTCGACTGTCTGGGTGTTTCAAGATGAGCCAAATCCAACAAAAGTTGTTCGCGCACGAAGCACTTCCAAGCAAATGGTCGCCTGTTTTTTTCGGAAAAACTGGACATGTCGCAACCGTACCACTAGAACAACGCAGAACAGTCAATTCTGAGTGGTACACAACCATTTGTTTGCCAGTTGTCTTTCAAGAAATCAGGAAAACCAACCGCCGAAGACGGATCACTCTTCACCACGACAATGCGAGCTCTCACCCATCGGCTGCGACAACTGCATTTTTGAGCACCCAAAACATCGATTTGATGGGTCATCCGCCGTATAGTCCTGACTTGGCACCGAATGACTTCTTTTTATTCACGTACGTAAAAAACAAACTGAGAGGTCAACGTTTGTCGACACCTGAAGAAGCGGTTGCTGCATTCAGAATGCATGTGTAGGAGATACCTCAATCAGAGTGGCAAAAGTGCTACTGTAGTGCTCCAAAAAAGCCCTACCATCTTTTTCTCCCATTCCTAATCCAAAATCCAGCAATATTACCCTAAAACCCAAAATCCTATCAAAACCTGAAAAAACCCAAACATAATCCAAAATTCGCAATAAACGAATCAAACATTCGTTTATCGCATAACATTTGCCCCCACGGCATAATTAAATCCAAAATCAAAATTAAAATTAAAATTCACAATAAACGAATCCAATATTCGTTTATTGTTCTATATTTGCTCCACAGCATCACCCAAATCCAAAATTCAGAGATCGTTATCTCTATCCCAAAAATTCCATTGAGTTAAACAAACAAAAACTCAAAAGCAGATACATTCACACATCTGCGTAATAGTTTCGTAAGAATTCAAGAAATTGATTTCTTATCTTGTGTAAACACAACATCTCGCTCGAAATATCCAAAAGATCGAGATTGTTGCACGAAAATGTGTATCTTTGGGATACAATTTTCGATTCCTTTTCCTTTATAAAGGAATGGTTTAGTGATCTCCGGGCAGCAGTCTAAATTCGTCTTTTGTCCCTGGAGGAAGTACCCCAGGAAAATCTTTGAATAATCTTGAGTAAAGTAATAAACACATATCAAAGAAAACAAAAACGAACTTTTAATTTTATCCAACACCGGCCCCCTACTGAAGACTAAGGACGAAGGCCAAATCCAAAGACGTTGCTCTTCCCTTTGGACTCAGAGGAAGCACGGCAACGAACCCTGTTGTGCGACAGGTTTTCAGAAGCTATTTTAAGAGATCACTTAGTCCTTTTAAGGATTAAGAAACACGCTTCCTGAAACCAAGAACACAACACTTCGACAATTGGTTCAAACGCATGCAAAAGTGTATAGATCTTCATGGGGAATATTTTGAAAAACAATAAAGTGATTTTCGATGATCAATATTTGTTTTTGTTCTCTAATCCCGAAATATAAAAGGCAACCCTCGTACATGTATACGAGTCTTAAGGGAAGATTAAAGAAAAAATAGACTACAACAAACTGGTAGCAGTACGATCCTGAACTCCTAGACCTGGGTGAATCTCTCTTAAACAAAAGAGAACTTTCTCCAATTCATGTTTCTATATCATTCCATGTTTCATGTTTCATTTATATCTATAATGATAATGATAAAGTTTTATTTATTTAAAATCTTCAACCAGTCGCATGTCCTTTTAATGGAATTATTCCTCATAAAATAATTTTTTAACGTACCAGTTAAAAAAAAAAAAAGGATTTCTTCAAAGTTATATTTTTTATCATACTTCATATTCTCTAGATGAAAAATATGAAATATGTAAATCAAACACGGCTCTACAACAGGAACAGCCAAGAATACAAATATTACACAGACTTGAATTATAAAGTTATTACTCCCTAAAAACAAATAGAACCTCAATGAGTTTCTCCACGTCCTCTTAACCAAATTGAAAATCAAATTTGATAGCCAAGATATTCTATAAGTAGGCACAGAGATAAAGTCATTTCATCGAATTATTCTCCCGTCCATAATTTTTGAAACTTCGATCCAAACAACCCTCAGCTACGTTCGACATCTTATGCAAAAAGCCTATTCTCATGATATTTTTGCTCCTTTTGTCGGAAGTAGATAAATGTGACTCCACTCCCATTGAGTCAATGAAACCCCACCTGCCTTCTTCCTTTTGTTGATATCTTTTCTTCCACTAGCCGCAGTAACCTAAAAAAGCGATGGCAGGAGAACACGCGATTGCTGAAAAACGTGAAAAATAGATCATAACTTCATTCCCTGATGCCCGTTGTTCTGTGTCGGTTTTCAAAGAATTCTGAAACGGAGCCCCAACACGCACAAAACTACTAAAAATTAAATACATTCGGAAAACTTTTGCTGTCAAAAGTAAGAGTACCAAATGTTCATCATTAAGGCACACAAATAAAGAAAAACCAAAGTAATAAAAACAATAAGAAGAAGAAAAGTACTTCTACTTCGAATTGGGTAATCGATGGCAAAACCCGTAGCACTGTGAACCCGAATCTGTAAGTAAGTTAACCGAACAGTCTGGTCTGAAAAATCTTCAAACAGTTTACAACTTTTTATACCATTTCCGACACATTTGAGGTAGTTCCCTTGACTTCATCCCGGTTCCAATAAAATAAAATTTCTTAACTAAGTACAAAATATCCCTCTCCAGCGAACGAAATGGGATGAGTTGTTTCGCCCCAACACGAGGGATGAATAATAAATCAGACCATCAGTTTTGAACTTGAAAATCAGCTGTCGATTCCTGATTTACATTTGCAACACCAAAAATAAAAGACAAGAACAAAAAAAAATTACACGCTTACAGCGAAATAATTCGGCGTACATTTATGAAATGCAAATGAATTTAGACAGTTCATCGAAATGAGATACTCATTGGGAAGTGATTTCAATTTATTTAAGTGCAAATGTCGAATACGCGAAGCAGTCTATGAAAAATGTATAAGATCCCTCATGTGCGGAATTCAAGTTCGATGAGTGTGTGGTTTTGAGCAATAAACGGTGGGTTCTGCACGGGAGGTGGGACGTCGTGGGTACCTTGTTTGTAATTAATACATCAATAGAAATGTTCACAAATGATTTAAATGTTGTTTTGCCAAATATCAGATCAATTATTCTGAAATACAAAGTGTTGGCACTGTAGTTTCTGACTTGTAAACTGGTAGCTCAAACTGGAGGTAATTGTGCAATTTTGCAGCTATTAAAAAAACCAAAGCAAAGAAAGTGGTATTTATTTTATGTATAGTGCACCAGCTACGTGGGGCAAGATTTGGAATACGAAAACTTGGCGTAGTGGATCAAATTGAGTATTCATTAAATTGTTTATATAATTAATGATTGCTTTATAGATTATAAAGTATGTTCTTGGCATGAACCGGGGCATGTGATCCATCTTTTAATTTCGAACTGTTTATGACAGTTCAAAATACAATCTAGGATTTAAGGCAAACGTATCACGGATAACAATGTATTAAACAATCTTACAGTCCATTTTGATATCTTACTGTAGTCTATCTTTTGACCATTTAACATTCGTTTACGATCTTGTTTCGAAATCAATAAGTAAGTCAATCATCATCATCATCATCGGCACTACAACCGGGATCCGGTCTTGGCCTTATTTAACAAATCTCTCCACCGGTCCCGATTTCGAGCCGATGTCATCCAGTTTAGCACTCCCAGGCTCTGGGCGTCCTGGTCTACGCCATCCCTCCATCGCAGACAAGGTCTGCCGCGCTGTCTCCTTCCATACATCCTGCCACAAAGGACTTTCCGGGCAGGCTCCTCTTCGCTCATTCGAGCTAGGTGTCCCGCCCACCGGAGTCTACCGAGCTTGATTTTTCTTACAATATGAGCTTCAAGGTAGATTGCGTACAACTCATGGTTGTAGCGTCTCCGGAATCGTCCTCCCTCACATACGGGGCCAACAATTCTCCTTAAGACCTTTCTCTCGAACGCGGCCAAGAGTTCAGAGTGCCTTTTATTAAGCACCCAGGTCTCGGATCCATACATGAGTACTGGTAAGACCATGGTCTTGTACAGTAGTAGCTTGGATGTTCTGGATAAATTTCGGGATTTAAAGAGCCTTGATAGACCATAGTAGGCTTTGTTGGATTTAATCAGCCGTTCGCGTATTTCTTCTTCCATATTGTTATCGGCTGATACTATTGACGCAAGGTAGTTAAAGGATTGCACTACTTCAAATTCGTGCTCCACTACCCTGATAGTTCGACCAACGTTAGGTCTTCTCTTCGCAGAAGTTGCCACCATGTACTTGGTTTTTCCCTCATTAATGCGCTGTCCCAGTTTTTGTGCCGCCTGCTCGATCTGGGTGAAGGATTCCTGTACCGCCGAATCGGTTCTACCGATGATGTCGATGTCATCTGCGTAGGCAAGTATCTGGCTGGACTTGGTGACAATAGTCCCTCTAGTTGTAACGCCAGAGTCACGGATTGCTTTCTCCAACGCCAGGTTGAAGAGGAGGCAGGCCAGACCGTCCCCTTGTCGGAGTCCATTATAGATGTTTATTGGTTTGGACAGCAATCCCGCTACTTTTACTTGACTAGTTACGTTGGTCATGGTCAACCTACAAAGTCGTATCAATTTATTTGGAATGCCGAATTCTCTCATGGCATTATATAGTTCTACCCTGGCTATGCTGTCGTAGGCGGCCTTAAAGTCTATAAACAGATGATATAGTGGAATCTTAAATTCCTGACATTTTTCCATCGCCTGCCTAGGGGTGAATATCTGATCAATTGCTGATTTGCCTGGGATGAAGCCACACTGATATTGACCAATGATGGCTTTAGCGTATGGGGATATCCGGTCTTGTAGGATAGTGGAGAATATCTTATAGGCGGTACTCAGCAATGTTATACCCCTATAGTTGCTGCACAGTGTGATATCTCCCTTCTTATGTATGGGGCAAATTATACCACGACGCCAATCTTCCGGCACCTCCTCTTGCTCCCATACGTGCACCACGATCTCGTGAATTGCGTGATGTAACGCTGTCCCTCCTTGTTTGATCAGCTCAGCTGGTATGCCATCAGCTCCAGGGACTTTATTTGATTTTAGCTGTCTAATGGCTTTTAGTGTTTCCTCAATGCTTGGTGGCGGCAGCATTTGGTCCTGGTCTTGCATTGGTGGAGCCTCCAATTCTTCTGTGAGCTGACCATTTAGCAATTCATTAAAGTGCACTTCCCATCGCTCCAGAATGCCTTCAGGATCGGTGATCAGATTACCCTCTTTATCCTTGCAGTAAGTGCAGCGTGGTGTGTACCGCGTCATACTGCGGATTATTTGGTAGAACTTCCGCGCCTGGTGCGGACCTCGCTCTCTACTTTTCTCTATTTCACAGACAAGATTTTTTTCCCAGGCACTTTTCTTTTGTCTGTGAAGTCTTTTTTCAGTTCTTCTGAGCTCTTTGTATTTCTCCTCGCGTACCCGCGTCCTATGAGACTGCTGCATTGCCCGGTATGCTGCATTCTTACGTTCAGTCGCTAGTTTGCACTCATCATCAAAACAGTCGTTCCGATCTCTACGACTACTGCCTAAGATGGAGTTGGCAGTACTAATGACAGTATTCTTAAGGCGTGTCCATTTCTCTTCTACGCCCGGCATTCTGGCACCAGGACTTACTCTCCCTCCATCGAGCTCTCCGAGGGCGAGTCTTAACGCATGACCAAAGGTGTTGCTGGTGTTCTCATTGCGTAAAGCAGCCGTGTTGATTCGAACCTGATCCGTGGATGCAATACGTCTCCGTAAGGCAATCCGCGCTCGGAAAACTGTACCAACAAGATAGTGATCCGAGTCGACGTTGGCACCTCGGTACGTTCGTACCGTCATCAGGCTCGAAGAGTGGCGGCGATCTATCAGCTCTTGGCCAATTTGGATGCGAATGGCTCCATCAGGTGATACCCGGGTGGCTTTGTGGATATCTTTACGCGGAAACCTGGTACTCGCAACGACCAAGTTTTTCGATGCTGTCAGTTCGATGACTCGTAGTCCATTGTCATTAGTGTTCTCATGCAAACTATGGGAACCTGCGTAGTGCCTGAAAACCGGCTCCCGACCTATTTTTGCATTCAAATCCCCAAGAAAGATTTTCACATCGTATCTTGGGCAGGCATTGAGGGCCCGTTCGACGTTCTCATAGTATTCTTCTTTTTCGTCGTCAGGGGACTCCTCTGTAGGTCCGTGAACGTTTATGAGGCTTATGTTCTTAAATCTGCCTCGCACGCAAAGAGTGCACAGCCTTTCATTTATTGCATTAAAGCCGATGATGGCAGGCTTCAGTTTTTGGCTGACTAGAAAGCCTACCACGAGCACATGGTGTTTTGCGTGACAGCTGTAATAAATGTCATACTCTTTTCTTTGAAAAACACCACTCCCCGTCCATCTTATTTCTTGTAATGCTGTTATGTCAGCCTTATATTCGAACAGGGCATCAGCTAGCTGCTGTGCAGCTCGAGCTCTGTATAGTGAGCATATGTTCCATGAAAAAATCCTTAAATCGTTTAGCCGTTTTCGTTTCCGTGGTCGTCGTCGTGTATCCGGTCCATATCCGAGGCTTGTTAAATTTGCCATAATAATTCATTTTTACGGGCCTGGTTATTAGCCTTGCGCCAACCTTTCTCAGGATGTCGCTGCATGCATTGGTTCACTACTTGGCGGGTGTCAAAGTAGCTATCCAGGGGTGTCACGTGGAGACTGCATGTCAACTTGGATTGAACAGGGACAAGGATCGTCCTGGCCTTCGCCGGGTTGAAGGCAATCAGAGACTTTGCCCTGTATGTTCGCACCCACCCCCCCAAAGAGGAAATAACTATTTAAAAAAAAAAAAAAAAAGGGAAGGTGCACTTAAAACTTTATGTTGTTGTTTTTTTGGTCACACGTTTTTTTTTGGTTAAGTAAGTCAATACGACGGTAAAAACATGGGTGACGCCTGACCCAATATGGGAGATGAACTTCATTTTGGGACGAATGCCTTGTAAATAGTGGCCAGGTTGGATGGAGTGAAGTTTTTCTTGCACCTCTTAAGGAACCCGATACATTTGGCTGCACTTTTCGCAGCTTCGAATATATGGTCATTCCAATTAAGAGTCGAATTAATTCGAGTGCCGAAAATTGATAGCTCCTTGGCTTCGTCGATGCAAGTGCCGTTCATCGACAGTGTATTTACTTTGGGGTTCGGGTTTGATGTCAACAAGCAGTACTGAGTTTTTAAGGCATTCAAACTCTACTCGGTTAGGTAATTCCCACTGATGTATATTCTTGAGGTAGAAATTCAATGTATCAAGCACAGCCTGCTGATTGGTAATGAAATTCGAAGAGTTTGGTGGGGAATATACATATGAGTATGAGAAACTCAATGTGCTATCATCAGCAAACGAATGAATTGGTTTTTGGGCAATGATAAGAAGCAGGTATGTTGGAATGATCATCTATGTCTGGTACCAGTGTTGGTTTACTGACTAGGTGAGTTAAACTATTTGAATCGGTTGGACATATTCACCTTTAGGGGTTGTGGGTCCGAAGTAGCGAATGCACTAAGAAATAAGCACATTGAGATCACTCCCATTACGATTTCAGTGTACGGATATAGTGTAAAAATCCTGTCGATAGAATCAGATAGAGCATCAAGTTCGTTAAAGAATGTGCTTCTATCCAAGTTTGGGCTTCTGTAAAGAAAGCAATAATGTATGATATTGTACTGCTCCACGAAGCACTACCATTTCCCTCCCCCATACATGTTGCATCTTCTTTCCTATAACTCCATCCATATTCCTAAATCAAGATTGAATCAAACGTTCAATCTGTTGAACAAATTGAATCAAACGTTCAACTTTCGCGTTGATTCAATTCCTAAAATCCAAAAAATAAAGGCAAACACGTGATATACGAACCAAATGTTCATTTGTTTCGCATACACGCAAAATTTGCAAAATCCGCGACTCAAACTACATGTTCGAACCCGATGTCCCATCTTCGAACAAATATTATTGAGAATCATAAAATGAAGGTTTGCTATTTTATGATTCCCTAAGAACTTGTTTGCACATATTTGGTCCAACAAACCAAATTCAAATACAAACAAATTGCGCCATAAAACAAACCACGTGATTATTTTATCGCGCATTAACATCTAGGATCATAAATGCGCATCCGCAAGATCCTTTATGTATTGTTTCCTCCTTATGACCTTTCTTTCTCTCTTTCCCTTTTCAAGAATCCCAAAAATGATAAACGAAATAAATGAATGCCAGGTGGCCAAGAAAGGGCAATTGAGACAGTCGAGATGGGGTGCTGTGCGACGGAAGACTTAAGATGAGTTCGAGAAGTTATTGATATCGGCATATAGAATAAAGTTTGTACACTGCTCAAAATGTTAACATATACCATAAAATACACAAATTGCTCACGAAGTATCGTGTTTTTAATTAAAAAAGGGGTCTGACTGATCATCGGTCCTCAATTATGAGAAGCACGGGAGCGACTTCTATAACAAAATGGTGACAGCGGTGAGGTAGTTCCAAGCACCCCCTACTTAAGGGGACATTCCGGTTTGTCGGGTCAAAAAATAGATTATTTTCATGATTTTTTTTAAGAGAAAGTATTAAAGATATAACAAAACCCCGACAAACCGGAATGTCCTTAATGACCTATAACTTTGGAACCGCCGAAGATTTCGTTTCCAAATTTTAACATATTATTTTTAAAGTTTAAAACGCCACAAGCCACAAACCACACAGCACACGATACAATCGATTTATTGAAGAGTAAGTTTTATGAGCGTGTTATCTCAAGAAATGGGCCAGTCGGTTGGCCGCCTCTTTCGTGCGATTTAACGCCTCTTGACTATTTTCTTTGGGGCTATGTCAAGTCATTGGTCTATGCCAACAAGCCGACGACGTTTGAAGAGCTCAGAGCCAACATTGAACGCGAAATAGCCGCCGTTTGGGCCGAACTGTGTGGCCGAGTCATCGAAAATTGGTTCCAACGAATCGACCGCTACAAACGTGCGCCAGGTGGCCATACGAGGGTTGCCTCTTATGTTTCGGGATTTGGCAACCCTAGTGTTGCAATCCGGCAATTGACAGCTCTGTCGTAAAGTTGGACATTTTTGAGGTTATACGCACTCAGAACGTTTTGACATACGAGCGCTATTTGTGTTGTTTACAGTAACTTAAAAGATTCATCTCGGCCCAAAAATGGAATTAAATCGCCAACATTTTCGTGCGATTATTTTTTACAACTTTCGGCGTGGATTAACTCAGCAACCGTGCATGGATGAACTTAATTCAATTTTTGGCGATGAAGCTCCATCAAGGACCAGTGTTTATCGATGGTATGGTGAATTCAATCGTGGTCGTAGTTCACTCCAAGATGAATTTCGTGAAGGTCGTCCAAAATCAGTTGTTGTTCCGAATACCATTGATGCTGTGCGCGAACTGATATTGGAAGATCGTCATGTGACCTATCGTGAGATTGAGACAACCTTAGGCGTTAGTGGGACCAGCATACATTCAATATTGCATAAACATTTGACTGTCAAAAAAATTTGTTCGCGTTGGATCCCACAGAATTTGTCAATCGCCCAAATAAAGGCTCGTGTCAATTGGTCGAAAGAAATGCTCAAAAAATACGGTCGCGGTGCTTCGAAACACGTCTATGACATCGTGACAGGTGATGAATCGTGGATTTACGCGTATGAGCCCGAAAGTAAACAGCAGTCGACTGTCTGGGTGTTTCAAGATGAGCCAAATCCAACAAAAGTTGTTCGCGCACGAAGAACTTCCAAGCAAATGGTCGCCTGTTTTTTCGGAAAAACGACATGTCGCAACCGTACCACTAGAACAACGCAGAACAGTCAATTCTGAGTGGTACACAACCATTTGTTTGCCAGTTGTCTTCCAAGAAATCAGGAAAACCAACCGCCTAAGACGGATCACTCTTCACCACAACAATGCGCGCTCTCACACATCGGCTGTGACAACTGTATTTTTGAGCACCCAAAACATCGATTTGATGGGTCATCCGCCGTATAGTCCTGACTTGGCACCGAATGACTTCTTTTTATTCCCGTACGTAAAAAACAAACTAAGAGGTCAACATTTTTCGGCACCTGAAGAAGCGGTTGCTGCATTCAGAATGCATGTGTTGGAGATACCTCAATCAGAGTGGCAAAAGTGCTTCGACAATTGGTTCAAACGCATGCAAAAGTGTATAGATCTTCATGGGGAATATTTTGAAAAACAATAAAGTGATTTTCGATGATCAATATTTGTTTTTGTTCTCTAATCCCGAAATATAAAAGGCAACCCTCGTATGAACGAATTCGAGTTCTATTCATAAATGTTTTGATTGTACTTCAAGCCGATAATAAAGTCTCAAATGGTTTACGTTGTATTTAAAAAAAAAATTGTCAAGTCCCTATTGGAAAACCCGATAGAAGCCGATGGCCAATATTTTGAATAAAAAAGAAATTAATGTCCATAGAAAATTACGTATTTTTTTACCAAAGAAACCGGAAAAAAAGTGTGCATACAAGTGGTAATTCCCGTGAACACAAACCCTCGAAATACGCCTTCTCGACATTCTCTCTCACCGTACCTCTTATGGTCTTAACGAGTCTCTTTTGCGGATGATGAGAAATGTCAACCTCAATTCCACCATGTCCAATTTCGAGCTTGTGGCGACTCTAACAGATGCACACACAATTCACAAGCAAAATAGTGAAGAGCACCGAACGAAAAATCGAATAAGAAAATACATCAGAGCGATAACATAACAATTCACATCAGTGGAGTATAGTCGAGTTTAAAAATCAAATTCTAAAATCGGCCAGTAGCCTGGTGGGTAGCGCTTAGGTACAATTTTTGATGATTCAAACTGTCATAGCGTCAGTTCGAATCACACGTTCCTCTTCACTATTATTTCAAACGCTATAAGCTCCCTACCCCTACTCTCTAGCACCCCCTCCTAAACAATTCTCACCACCAATCTTAAAGGGCGCTTCTACACATTACTATAACCTGCCCCCACTTCTCGCCCCTACTCCTGCCTTCGTAATTTATCCTGGTTACCTTAAGTTAAGCTTAGTTAAGATAGTTTTTAAGATCTTTAGTTTGTAACTTATATATACTTCAGTTGTAGGTAATTTATGTTGCTTGAATTAAGCAAATAAATGGGGTGATAACCCAACTAAACTAAATGGACAATGATGATATTAAGGCGACCCAAAAAATTGGAGAAACGATGACTTGTAACGAGACTAGACACAAAAAACATACTGATTATGATGTTGGTGACAGTTACCGCATAGGAACAAAAAGTAGCTGCGCATAGTGTATGTCCGAAGATACTTGTAGTGCCGGGAGAGGTAATTAACTATTCTGACAAATGTAAGTAAAAAAATTCTCCGGAAATCACGGAGAAAGAATAAATGGGCCGAGGTAATCTAATACTTAAGAGTGGCTAACTGATCGATGAACTCTACTAAAATTCTTAAACGACGACGTTGACGTAGGGTCAATCTCCTTCAGAATCCCTCCTAAAATGGAAAAGTGTCAAGTCAAGCAAAAATGTAATAAACGTTTTCCCCACTTCCATGCCGTCATTCCCCAAATATCAAAACACAAAGGAAATTAAAATTGACTGATTCATCAATTTCAATTTAAAATGTCTCTTCTATTGACAAAATCTTTTATATTATTATCTTTTTATATTCAGATCAAGTGTACGAAGTATATCTCCATTGGGTATCCCCTCGGTAACCTTTCTCAAATTAGAAAGCATACAAACGTTTCTTTGTTAGATTTATATGACACGGAAAACACTAAACAAAATTGATCGAATGCTATTATGTTGCCAGGCATGAGTTCTATTTGAAGGGTAGGTGCACATGAATCCAAAATTTACACATCTGTGAGTTAAATCCAAAACTAAAATTCAATCATCTCTAAAGCTCCGCATGGAGTGTGTATTCTTGGTGTGGGGTCTCAGTGCTACACACCAGGGCGTCTTTAGTTCAATTATCAATAAAACAGGTTGTCGAGGACTACAAATCCTTTATTTGTTATGAACACCTCAATGCCCTCAAATGCCTCAAATGTTCAATAATCGACGAAGTATTTTTAAGGGACTAGTGTGAACTGGGTGGACGAAAAAAAATGTCTAGAAATCTTTTCTCAGTAAATTTTTCAGAAAATACCAGAAAACTTTTAAAAACACCTTTGTATTCTTTGAGGGTATAACTTTTTTTATTTCGATTCTGTATGTAACCTGCGGAGGGAACCAAAGCCGATTCTTTCTTTTTGCCTCATTGCAGATTGGTAAATGTGAAATAAATTGAATGGCCTCTGAAAAGGGAAGATTTCTTATTTATCAAGGCATTCACTGCCTTTGTTGAAAAACGACAACAACAAATAAAGAAAGGGCGAGCGTTTGAAATGTGAAAAAATCCAGAATGGTGAACGTTTTAGGCACAAATAAACCTTATACTTTGAAAGATATTACGATTTTCCTAGTTTCCTAGGCAATGCCAATAAAAGATAACAGCGACTGTAGTACTGGCGTTAGTGATGAATTCTGAATAAACTAGATTTTACGTATCTGTAGGCAAACGGGTGGTGAGTTAAAAAGCGCAACTCTAAATATGTCAACGGTATTCGAACGCCAGTTTAATTTGGAATTAGAGTGAAAGAAAGAGCTATGTCGAAATAAAATATGTTTTAGGTCAGAACAGATAACCCAATCTTTTTTATGATGACTTGGTGATATTCGACACACGTTGCAGCCTCTTTGCATTTGTAGGTTACGCCCCGTCTCGGCGACGGCTAATATTCATATTCGGCATATTCCCGCCTGTGGAGGTTATGGGGTACGAGATCGCAACGCCAGCATGGGCGAGACTTCTACTTCGTCTACACCGTCACTAAATGTTCCACCGAAGGAAATCCAAAACGCCGTCCACCAACTTGTGCAAAACTACGCGACAAACCTTTCACCAAGTAGTAATTAAAACACAAGACATCGCAGCACGGAAAATTAAACAAGCAAAACTCCACAACAGGAAAAAGAAATAAAACACGGAAGGTTTCACTGAATTGAATTAAGTTTATTGGTCATGTTAGCTTGTATGTGTGGGATATGATACGGGCAATTTTGCTTGTACAGACGAATACATTTTTGAAGTTGTAGGATGCGACTCTCGACTTTTGAGTATATGAACGCGACTCTCGACTTTGAAACATCTGCATCCCCGTGCGCACCGGGGACCGGGAGTGAACCGACCGTCGCGAACGGTGGTTGTAATAGGACTCAGAGATATTCAATCGTTTGGGGTGAAGATCGTTGGTAGTACACATGTATATGTGTACATGGGTTCTTTCATGGGCACACCATGACAACGAATCTGAAACACCAAGAAGGGGCATAATGTGCATCCATGAGAAGCGAATTCGGCTAAGCAAACAAGCCGAATCTCATTGGATGTTAATTGAGTTTGTGTTTGCTTATACTGCTGCTGATGAGAAGCAGATCCCGAAATATGAAAAGACAAAGGAAACGTTTGGGTCTTTGTCTGAGATGTGCCTTGCTGGTAAATAAATAGGCGGCAACGCAATGTGGAAATGTGCTACTGGGTTTCAGCTAGATTACCGTGTATTGGTGTTTATTGCATCGCCACCAAGGGTAAGTATACCATACCTATTTGCATTTGGTTATGCCGTAGGATTCCATGTGTATGTATGGTGATTTATGATACACTTGGTGAGGACGGGAAATAGGCGACGCAATGTGTATGGTCCCAGTTGTGATGGTTACATTGTATGCAATCAAATCATCTTGTTTTCGGGCATTCATCTAGGGGGATTTGCTTGGCACTGAAGGTGCCGAATGGGTTTGAGATTCCTGATAAGGTAAGAAAGAAATCTTACAGGAATTGTATACGAAGAGATGCATGAAAGGTAAGTGTTCTTTTCCAGGGACTTTTTAGATTAAACCTTAGATAATCCTAGATGCGTAAAGCATTTAAGGTGCTAATGCGATTGCATTAGCGAAATTATATGATTGGATGGAAGATACGGGGGTTGTTCACGTAAGTATTTTTATTTATGTTTTTTTGGTTTAGCGCCTACCTCTAGTCCCGCGGGAATTTACCGGCTGGATTGGTCCTAACCTGGGTGTCTGTCCCAGCTTGACGCGTGAGGGCGCCGTAAAGGGTGTGTCCAACATCTTTAGCGAGAGCCTCCCCGATGAGCTGATGGTACGTTTCAGGGGCTAGTCCCACGATAAATGGTGAACTTCCTTGTTGGCAGTGGTGCCAACAGCCTTGGCGGTCTTTGGGGAGTGAATCCACAGTCGTTGCTAATGTGAGGAGTGTGTACCCGCAATAGTTTCTTTATTCGACAAATGAAAGACTTTTTTGGTTTTATTTTATTTGACTTTAGCTATGTGACTTTATTTCACTATATTCGGCTGTATCTCCAGCTTTCTAAATTTCGATTGATCATAAGGTAGTAAGGTCAACTGGATTGAAATGACTGTCATAGGTTCGGCCTAACCGGAACCTTACTGATCGCGAAATAAAAATGTGCCTGTGGGGAAAAATGTATGGTGCTCCGGCGTACGGCGCTGATTCACCTATTCCGTCATCCTCACTAAACTGTCTAAATAAATCCAAGTAACGATCACCGAATTGCATTCACCAATAAGTCTCCGAGGAACTCCGATGGGGACACTGAAATATCCAAACAACACACCAAGCTCACAAATTGTTCACCGAAAACCAGAATGAAATAAGACGATGGTTGGTCTTCGCAACCAATCGGTCACAGCATCGAAAATGAAACACCGGTGAAATGAATCACACTGCACATAGTTTCTGAATTATTTTTATTGTTCACTTGCTGTAATTTGGAAAAGTGTTTTATTGTTTTTTATTAGGTGTCAAAATATTGATATGTATTTAAAGAAAGAAAAAAAAACTGTTAGGAACGTTCCAAAAAGGAAGATGGCACTGTTAAACTTAACTTCCGCACTAACCGCGACTCCTGAATATACGCGTCCCCGTGCGCACCAGGGAACGAAGGAAGAAAGGACCGTGGTGGTCATGTGATAGAAAACGACTCAGCGATATCAATTCGCTGGCTAAGGAAATTCGGCCATTGGTATGGGCTCTCTTAATTTAAGGGTGCATTTTCTATTCCAAGAGAAACGTAAAGTCTCTCCTTGGTGGAAGGTAACCAGATCTCATAGAGAAGATCTATAATGGTACACATGTATGTGTGAACATTAGTTCTTTCATAGGACAAAGCCATGAGAACGACTCAGAAGACAAAGAAAGGGAATAATGTGCATCAATGAGATGTGAGTTCGGCTAAGTAAGCAAGCCGAATCTCATTGGGTGCTAATTGAGTTTCTGTTTGTTCATGACGCTAGGTCTTGAGAAACAGATCGAGAAATATGTAGGACAAAGAGCTCGTATAGATCATTGTCTATGATATGCACTGGGGCTGTATTGATAGACCACAATGCCGGTTGGCATGATGCTAATTGGCTCTAGGTTATTTACAGGGAATTGGTGTTTATGGCATCGCTGCCAAGGATAAGTATACAATTCCTGGCTATGGGTTTTGGTTTCGGCGTCGTTTGCGCCAATTGCGTGCAGCTGCCTTGGATTGTTTATAGTAGGGAGAAAAAGGTCACCAGCCAATGTGTATGTAAAGGGAATTTATTATACCATGGTGAGGCTGGGAATAAGCGACGCAATGTTTATGATCCCTGTTATGATAGTTACATTATATGTAAACCAAATTATTTCGTTTTCAGGAATTCGACTAGGTAAAATGCATATGTAAGATTGGGATTTGCCTGGCAACCGACCATGCCGAATTGGGCTTGGGATTTATGATGTTTGGAATAGAATTCTTATAGGGAATTTTGAATTCGTATAAATGAATGAAGGTAAGAATTCTCTTCCAGGAGCTTTTAGCTAAATACATTTGATAAATTTGTTGCGTGAAGCATTTACAGGTGCTAATGCGATTGCATTAGCAGAAACTTATGAAAGCTGGGCTGTAGTTACGGGGGTTCTTCGTGTAAGTAGACATGCGGTTTGGCAGAACCGCCACATACCGCCCTTTTATACTCTGGGTCATCGGGATTTGTCAAATTTTATTTCAAAATTCCAAGAAGCACAAACAAGATTTTGTGTGCTTCAATTGGAATAGGTTTCCGGGAAGTTGATAGGAATTTATTTGAATAAATTCCCAGAAGGAGAAACCATGAAATGCATTTGATTCAATTGGATTAGGATGTGATGTACTTGGAGATTGAATCAATGTACGACAAATTAACTTTTGGTTTAACTTGTCGCTCATATGGTTCACTATGGGAATTGGATTAGGATTATGGGTAATTGGAAAGTGGTTGTGATTTAGGATCACTACACGCCAATTATCCTCACATATGGTGTGTGTCACACGAAATTGGCGGAAAAAGTCCAGCCTCAGTTTCCGTTCTATTAGTTTGTACCACATGAAATGTCCGATTTTCGCTCAATGGAAAATCTGTGCCAGAATGCTAAATTTTCTTTTTTTTATAAAATAAAGTCATCCACACGTACCTACGTATGAGGACTTTAGGATTCGTTACAAGTACAGTTTTTTTTTCTGGGAATTGATAACTATGCTGTCGACAGTTCGAATTCGAACCCTCTTCTTTTATGAATTTAAAATGAAACATAATGCGTCATTGACAATGAAAAACATTAATGACGCATTTGAGGATGTAGCGGTAAACGAACGCACTACACGACGTTGGCTTGGAAAGTTCCTTTCTGCAGATTTCAGCCTCGAAAATGAAACTCGTGGAAAGCCCGAAACGTTAGTTGACGACGATGTTTTAAGAGCAACGATGAATGTGGACCCAACGACTTCGGTGTGGGAGATTTCACAAAGCATGGGAGTATCCCCAACGAGAATCAATCGACACATTTCTCTCTTAAGAAAGGTAATGAAATTTGATAAGTGGGAAAAATTACAGTGCCTGGAAATTTGCGCATCGCTTAGATTAAGAAACGAAACTGAACCAGTTTTGCACCGGATAGTCACTTGTGATGAAAAGTGGATTTTGTATGATAGCCGTAAAAGACCTGGGCAATGGTTGGATGCATCTGAAAAACCAAAACACACTCCCCAGCCTGATCTTCACCCAAAAAAGGTTATGATGACAATTTGGTGGACATCGAAAGGACCAATCTACTTTTTATTTCTTCAACTAGGAGAAACGATAAACGCTATCAAAAATTGGAGGAAATCGACATATTGCATACCAAATTGGTTGAAAAGCAACCTGCGTTGCTCAGTACACACGGCCCGATCCTTTTGCATGACAATGCTAGAGCCCATATCTCCCAAGTAACGGTGCAAAAACTGTTGCAGTTGGGATTTAAAATTCTTCCGCATCCACCGTACTCTCCTGACATTTCCCCAACAGACTACCATCTTTTCCGCAATCTGGATTCACTTTGCCGACAGAAGGTCTTCCGGAACCGAGCAGAGGTCATAAAAGCCTTTGAAGACTTCATTACCTCAAAAAGTCAGCACTTCTGAGAAAAGGAAATATTTGACCCTGTGTCACGTTGGAAGAATGTCATAGATGCCAACGGATCCAATCTTGATTGAATGCAAATTTACGGAATTGGCTTTTAAATGTTTACTATAAAATCGGACATTTCGTGTAGTACAATCTAATACGTGGGAGCGAGATACACGTCGCGCCGCGTCGACTCCACGCCAATTCAGCCGTAACTTCCATTTGTGTGTGAGGGTGACCGAGAGTGCGCTCGACGCAGGCGTTCGAAGACCGGTGGATCTGGGGTGCAGCATGGTGTGTTTTACCTTTAGTTCGGGGATCTGGGCATTACGGAATTCCTCGGGTAATAAATATGTAGATATGGGCGTCGAGTTGGCTGCATACGATCATGCATACGATCATGTCTCTATAGGTAGCAGGGAAACAACTGACCCCGCGTCGATGAGCGTGGTCTGGGAGAGCCGGTCGCGTAGGAGCAGACGAAACTCGTCGTGGGGGCCCACCTCCATTGCCTGCATCCGAGGTGGGCGTCAGATTCCTGATCCCGCGAATGCGTAGGGTGGACTGCAGGTGCGCGCTTCGGTGCCGAATCCCTGGTGGTGGCGGCACCATTGCGCGTCGTTATATTTGTCGTGTGTCTTGGGTGTCAGTCTTGGTCCCGGGTGGGTTTGCTGTTGTCTCCTCCTGGCATGGTATCAGTTGGGTGGCTGGCGGTTGAGGGCTAGTTGTGCGAGGGCTGCTTCCAAGGTGTCGATCCGCTGGACGATAGCGTCCTGGGTCTTTTTTCTATCACCGACTGCCATGATGCCCTCAAGGGGACGAATTCGTCTGCCGCGGAGATAAGGTCTTCTGTCGCTTGGGGCTTGAAGATCCTCATGGTGTTATGGGCGTTCTGGCGCAGGAGTGATTTCCATTTTACCTGCAGCGCTCCCTCTTCGATCCGTGTGCCACCGAGTGCGTTCAGTGGAGCTTGAACACTGCGAGGAATGCAACTACTGGGGTAACCCCACACGAGTTGGTGTTTGCAGTTACACCAAGAGGAATTGCTGGGGGCAAACTGTTGTTAGAGCTTGTGCAGAGCAGACACCGGAATCCAGATGAAATGGACCGTAATAAACCAGCAAAAATAGAAGGAACGTTTTGATAAGACACACGAGAAACCAGTCACGTACGCAGTAGATGATCTAGTCCTAATAGAACGCGAACCTACCGCAACAGGTGAGTCCAGGAAACTTGATCCAATTTACATATGTTGTGTCGAAGGTGTTGTCAAATGACAGGTACGTCCTGAGAGATATTCCGAAACAGCAGCGGACACAAAAGAAATTTGAGTCAATCGAAGTTCAGACAAGATGAAGAGGTGGTGTGAGCGGTGTGATGATGATAACCAATCTGACGACGAAGCTGAAGAAACCGACCTTGAGGGTTTTGATGCGGCGATCCCCTATACAACCGTCAGGAGAAGGCTCGAGGACAAGCCTTAAGTCAGGATGGACGAACTGTACCACCCTTTTTCTACGACATACCATCATCATCAAATAGCATTTCTGTAGGCGCCTTACATGACTCTGTACTTGAAGCCAATCATTCCAATACCCTTGAAAAGTACACAGTAGCAGTGCGCTGCCGAGATCAGCAGATGATCGGCTATAAAAACAAGATATAGCGGAAAAACTTGCGTCAGTCATCGGCAAGCATTATAGTATATGTAAGAGTGATCGTAAACAAAGAGTTCTTCAGGAAGCTGTTTTGTTATTCTTTTTGATATTCTTTTTCATGCATTTTCATACTCAAGTTTTATTTCGGTTTTGTATTTTTTTCCTATTTATATAGAATCTCGGTGACACAAATGACGAGCTTGGTAAAAGGGTTTGTGGGGTAGGTAGTCGTGGCGCCAGCATGGACGCGAGTTCTACTACCAACCCACCACGTTCACTGTCGCAAAGGTCCGCTGTTCCGCCGGAAGAAAATAAACCGAACGCCAAAATACGGATAGGACGACACAGAAAATAACGCACAAATTTAATCAATGTTAATTCTTTATTTGTTACGTTTTATTATCTACATGAAGACCACTTTGTTTTCCGCTATTATCAAATATGATAGTGTTTTTATACTTCAATTAGACTTATTCTTTAATATTAAATTGATTTTTATAAGTTTTAAAACACGGTGAAACACTTCTTTCACGACCCGACTCCTGTATTCATTTGCTTCTCCGCCGCGCGACGGAAAGCGGGAGATCGCGCGACCAGCGTGGTGGGCGGATGTAACTTGACTCCGCGATTCAGCCTTCATTTGGGGTGAGTTTGTGGTGTGGTGGTAGATATCCTCTCCACTAAGGATATCGTTTTTACCTACCACCAGAGAAACGTAAAGTCTCTCTTGGTGGAATAGAGAACCAGATCTCGTAATGGTGATCATGGTGGTATGTGTGTGAACGTTCAGATCTGTGTTGTTTACTCATGCGCGGGGGCAATGGCAAAACAAAAACAGACAGGCGGCAAGGACACAGGGATCGAGAAGATCGTTGTCTATGAATTGCATCGCGTCTAAATAAATAGACCACGATACTTCGAAGAAATGTGGTAAGAGAAGAGATGAGACGAGGGCATCATAAAAGTCTTAGATGAGTGATGCCCTTGTGTAAATATACGAATAGCCATTCAAAAGAGGTGCTAATGTATTACAATACTTTATACAATGAGAATTGTATATCGTAACTTGGGTCGGTGGCCAAAACGAATCCCTTGCTTGCATTTGTATATGCAGGGAAATTCGTTGCGGCAGAGAAAGGAATTGGAGATTGTTTGTTAGTGGGCAAACAAATCATTGGATGGATATTATGCATGTTTACATGCGTAGGAAGAATTCGGTTTTATGACACTAGACGCTAGATGCGCGAATTGCTTTTGTCCCTTGGAGAACGGGTCTGCAAGATACGTGCATGTGGGAAGATAAGGGTACACATTAATAGAATAGATTTCCTACTTATAATACATGTATGCAAACGAATTATCTTCCAGAGAATCCTAATGATGCATTAGATGTGTGAACAGAATCTTTCCGGAATTTTCATGTAATGCGTTGAAAGCATTAATGTCCTTGTAGTAGGAAATGTTAATGCTGGGTGGACATTGCGGTGCAGGTGTGGGGAAGTTGGAATTTGCCTGGCAACCGAAGGTACCGAATAAGTTTCGGGATTCCTGAGAGGTAGAAAAGAAATCTTACAGGGTATTGTGTGCGAACAGATGCATGAAAGGTAAGTTTTCTTTTCCAGGGACTTTTAGATTAAAGATTTGATCTCTTTAATGCGGGAAGCATTTAAAGTGCTAATGCGATTGCATTAGTGAAGTTATGAGATTGGGTGGAAGTTATGAGGGGTTTTTAGGTAAGTGAACCGTGGGGTTTGGCGGAACCGCCACAGGTTCACGATGAAACCTATCCTGGCTGTGAGGGTAACAGCCGGGTAATTCAATGTATCCAAGAAATTTATTTGTATATATTCCAATTTCGACGTAATTATTGTAACTGAAGCAATGTTAATGGGCGATATAGCCAGAAGAACAGTCAGGATTTGACTAGTCTTAATTTTGTCTCTTCTAATCAACGGATAACCTTCTATAAGCTCTCACATCAGACGTTTTGTAAAACCAAACTCGGTGAGGACGAAAGCTAGTAGAATAACTAAGAAAATAGCAAAACTGCTACTGCGGCGTATGAGACTGTTACAATATTCAGTTTAAATAAATAAGAAATTAAAAACAAAATCTCTGCGCATTGAGGTTAAGAAATAAAAACAAATAGAGAAGTGATAGTGCACGCTGTTCCTAAGAACAGCTGCTCACATTCACTTCACCTTTATGGTTCAAGGTATATACTTCCACCATATTTTCGTCTCCTAAATTCAGAGATCAATTGTAGACCATAGACCAGGGATGAGCAAAACGCGGCCCGCGGGCCACTTGCGGCACATTAAACATGTTTTTGCGGCCCGCTAAGCATTTCTAAAATTGAATTTATTTTATCGACTTTCTCCCATCAATATATTATTAAAAAATTAATTATAATAAAATGGTAATACATGCTAAACAGAAGCAATTTTTTGTGACGAGTTACTTACTTGTCAGCGACTTGTTCAAACATGCAATACGAAGGCGCCGCATCTGTGCTTGTTTGTGTTTGCTTCTGTCACACAATCAGTCAGACAGGTAAGCTGTTAACTAGCCATTTTAGCAATTCTTGTGATTCTTGAAAGGCGTGAGTGCAATATTATTGTCAAAAAGGTAATATTAGAGTTTTTTCATTAAAAATTAAGTTTTACTACATTTTTTTTTAACTTTCAAATTGTTAACCCATACTAGCATGTCGGAAAAGCAAACAAAAAAAACGAAAGGTTGCGGCTGAGTACATGCATTTCCAAGAAAAGTGGAAATTTGATTATTTTTTCACTTACTTTAGAGATAAAGCTGTATGCTTAATGTGCTCAGAGATTGTGTCGACATTAAAAGAATATAACATAAAACGGCATTACGATACAAAACATGAACAACAATATAAAAACTTAACAGGACAACTAAGGATAGATAAGTTTAATCAAATGGAGAAAACCGTGGGAAACAACGGGCTATTTTTAAAAATCAAGCTATTTTATCAAATACGGCAGTAAAGGCTAGTTTTGTTGTCAGTCTAATGCTAGCAAAAAAAAATGAACCCCTTGCGGATGGAGAGATGATAAAAGAATGTCTGACTGCTGTTGCAGAAATTGCATTTCCTGATAAAATGAATATTATTTCAAACATTAGTTTATCAAGATTCACCATCGCAAGGAGAATTGAAGACTTGTCCGAGAGCATAGCAACAACGCTTCGTGAACGCATTGCAAAATTAGAATACTGTTCTTTGGCGCTTGATGAGAGTTGTGATATTGGCGATACAGCACAACTGGCTACATTTTTACGTGGTATTGACACTAAATTTAATATCACCGAAGAATTGTGTTCACTAATTCCAATGCAAGGGACTACAACCGGCAAAGACCTGTGGGGTTCTTTAAGGCTCGCCCGAAGAACCACCCATCGTCCTAACCCAACTCCCCATTCCCAACCTGCAATACATTACCGATCATAGCCTCTTACCTGCAAGCGGCAGCGTTAAGGTACCTTTCAATCACCATCCATTTCCTGAAAAAAACGAAACAACCCATGGTAAGACCATCATCAAGCCACAGCAAGTCGCATGCTTGTATAGCTGCATGACTGATTGCATGATCCGTCGCCTTATCGAGGAGCGATTATCGCATCGGCCATCTCTAACGATTTGCTGTCTAAACAACGAACAGGCACGATCCACACGCTGGCTATCAAACAGAATGATTCTGTATACACGACGTATAAACAGAAGAAGCTATTCTGGCCTGCGCGGCAACATTCCCTAACATAAACGAATCGCTAGTATACGAGGATTGCCTTTTATATTTCGGGATTAGAGAACAAAAACAAATATTGATCATCGAAAATCACTTTATTGTTTTTCAAAATATTCCCCATGAAGATCTATACACTTTTGCATGCGTTTGAACCAATTGTCGAAGCACTTTTGCCACTCTGATTGAGGTATCTCCAACACATGCACTTTTGTTGGATTTGGCTCATCTTGAACCACACAGACAGTCGACTGCTGTTTACTTTCGGGCTCATACGCGTAAATCCACGATTCATCACCTGTCGCGATGTCATAGACGTGTTTCGAAGCACCGCGGCCGTATTTTTTGAGCTTTTCTTTCGACCAATTGACACGTGCCCTTTTTTGGGCGATTGACAAATTGTGTAGGATCCAACGCGAACAAATTTTTTGACAGTCAAATGTTTATGCAATATTGAATGTATGCTGATCCCACTAACGCCTAAGGTTGTCTCAATCTCACGATAGGTCACATGACGATCTTCCAATATCAGTTCGCGCACAGCATCAATGGTTTTCGGAACAACAACTGATTTTGGACGACCTTCACGAAATTCATCTTGGAGTGAACTACGACCACGATTGAATTCACCATACCATCGATAAACACTGGCCCTTGGTGGAGCTTCATCGCCAAAAATTGAATTAAGTTCATCCATGCACTGTTGCTGAGTTAATCCACGCCGAAAGTTGTAAAAAATAATCGCACGAAAATGTTGACGATTTAATTCCATTTTTGGGCCGAGATGAATCTTTTAAGTTACTGTAAACAACACAAATAGCGCTCGTATGTCAAAACGTTCTGAGTGCGTATAACCTCAAAAATGTCCAACTTTACGACAGAGCTGTCAATTGCCGGATTACAACACTAGGGTTGCCAAATCCCGAAACATAAGAGGCAACCCTCGTAAACATGGAAACCTTTTTCGGTCGCTATTGAGCTACCATTCGTTTGCACAGCTGACCTGGTCGAGCTCCCTTTTTCGCATCCAACCTCTGATGCAATTCCGTTGGTCCAAAGACAAGTTGGGTAAGTTTACGCTTGCACATCTTCAAGCCAAATTCCTCATAATCGGTTGCCAACCGATAAACGGTCATCGGATGCGACCCATAGTTGTTTATCCAAACAATCATATCAATGGTCATGCCCTACGACTCGTTTCCAAAACCAAACATGCACCCATCCATCCTAGCCTTTGCCATCGTAAGCGAAGTTCTGTTGACTTAACATCAACAGAAAAATCTATCCTCTATTGTTTATGATCGCAATGCAGGCAGCCTCTGTACACGATCATCTATTTGACCAGCTGCAGGTTTGGATTCTCTTCTGAGCACCCTTCGCATTTTCGTTTGTCCTGGCTTCCAGTGAATGGGAATTCAACCAGATTTGTTCGGTCACAATGGAAATACTTCTAATAAAACCCAAAGCGATTGTTAATTGGTCGTCACCAGAGAGAAAGATCTGATTTGCTCCTCACCACATCAGTGGAAATCCACCCCCGTTGCGACTGTATGTATGTTCCGTGCAAAAGCCAACTAGAGTCAAACTTTATTGGTCAAGCAGGGAAGTCGAGGTCGTGTCGTAGTCTGAAATGTTTTATTCAATTCCCATCCTCGATCGGTACGTCAGAATTATCGGTAATTAGCGTGCAGTGCATTTATTTCGAGACTTGTGCTGCCGAATGGAATCTCAGCAACCGCGAAGCTATCTCACGGAACTATTGCAATTCTAATGAGTGTCGTGTCTAATTTACAAAGCTATCCTACAGAACTATTGTAATTCTAATGAGTGTCATATTCAACTTACCGAACTATTGTAATTCGAACGAGTGTCATGTCCCGCTTACGGAACTATTAACTATTCTTACTCAACTTATTGTAATGTCAACTAGAGAATGTGATTAAAGAATAGAGACTTATAACACGAAGCCTAATTGAATAGTTGTTGGATTTACCAGCAGCGGATTTAGTAACACCGTCGTCGACATCGGAGTAACAGGTTGTTCGTATATGATCGATTGGAGGTAGAGACCTTACATGAATTCTCAAACTGGTGACGAGTGTAAAGTTTGACGCTCCGACCTGAAACACGCCAATCGTCCCTACGTCAATCGGGATTTTTGTGCTCTCCGCTGACATCATCAGCGAACCCAGTGGGTTTTACTGAACTAGCGTCCGTGCAGACGCAGATAAAGCACGAGCAATGTCGAGCATGAAGGTAGGAGTATCGGGAAGGCTATTTCAAGACATGATGATATTTCAAGACATTAAGAAGGTCACAGGAAGGGAAATATTCGTTAACCACTGCATAATTCACCAGTAAAATTTGTGTGCGCAAAGATTGAATTTGCCAAATGTCACAGTACAAATAATTAAACTAATCAATTTTATAAAGTCGGGCGTGTTAAATCACCGTGACTTTAAAGAATTTCTGAAAGATTTAGAAACTGAACATGGAGAAATGGTTTTTAATACCGAAGTACGTTGGCTTAGTAGAGGTGCAATGCTAAAAAGAGTATACAACTTAAAAAGCGAAATACAATTGTTCCTGGATATGAAGGGATATGCCTTGCCTTATTTTGGTAATAAGGAATGGATGAGTGATTTTGGGTTTCTTATCGACATGACTCAGCATCTCAATGATCTTAATGTGGAACTTGAAGGCAAAGGCAGTTTATTAACAATTTGTATAATAAAATTCAGGGCTTTGAGCGCAAATTAAAATTGTGGAAACAACATGTTTTGCAGAATAATATGTCTCACGTTAAACATTTAGAAAAAGAAAACGTTACTACTTCTCAGACATACGCACAATATATAGACATTTTAATCGACGAATTTCAATTATGATTCCAAATGTTCAAAGCTGAGAAGACAGCGGTTTCCATGAAATTGTTTTCCTCGCCGTTTAATATCGATGTGGATACAGTTCCCGAAGACTTTCAAATGGAAGTGATTGACATGCAGAATAATACCGAATAAAAAAATGTATTTTTCTCAGTAAACATCGAACATTTTTATAAATCGTATGTGAGCCCTGAGAAATTTCCGCTTTTGACGAAAAATGCAAAGCAAATGATGTCTCTGTTCGGAACTACATATTGTGACGCATATGACAGTCAGTACTGGAATATTCGGGAAAGTCCAAAACAAAGTACTGGAAAACTGGAGACTATGGATAATAGAACATTCAAGATTATGGAACGAACGGAAACGAAATACCGAATCAGAATGTGGGGAACTGGTATAAATACATCGCACACAACTCATGGGGACAAGTAGAAAGTAATAAGTCTCGAGTGAGAAGCAAGCGATAAGTAAGAAGTAAAATACGCGATAAGTACGGAAGCGATAAGTCAAGAAATCGTTGTGTACGGTAAAAGTAACGGTTGTGGTTAACGGACTAATAAAGTGTTATATTAATTCAAAATCGATTTAACGGCTCTTATTTATTAAAAATAATTAATCCAGCGAACCCTAAGCTCGCTACAATTGGTGTCAGAAGTGGGATTAATTATTGTTTAAGTGAATAAGTCTGTGAAAGTGTGTTGTGACTTTGTCAGGTCGACATTTGGAGGATCTTCGCGTTCCTGAGTTGAAGAAGGAACTAGAGGACCGGAATCTGGATAGCAGAGGACAGAAGCAAATTCTTCGACAGCGTCTACAAGCAGCAATGGAGGAAGAAGGTATTGATGTTGACACATATGTTTTTGCGATTGCGTCAGACTGTCCGGATGAAGAAGAAACACAGAGTCAAGATGGTGCCAATGTAACGGAGAAGAGTTCGCCACAGTTGGGCATTTCGGAGATGCTCAGGATGATGATGATAAAATTGGGCGCACAAGCTACAGATGTTAATGCAAAAATCGACGCCGTAAATTCAAAATTCGACGCCCAAAATTCGAAATTGGACGCACAAGCTGCAGATGTTAATGCAAAGTTGGATGCCCAAACGCAGTGGATGAAATGCAATTTTCAACACTTTAAAGACGAAATTCGAAACGAAGTAGAAAATCTAGATCTAAAAAACGAAGCTGAATTCAAGAAAGTCACCGATGAAATAACACGAATCGAAAAGAGACTTGAGTGTGTTGAGAGAAATAAGACATCGCCAGGCAATCAACATGACTACAAAGATACAAGGATGCAACCGCCAACCTTCGATGGAACGTGTTTATACGTGAGCTTGACGCCGCGGCCAATTATAATAAGTGGTCGGATGAGCAAAAGTGAACATCACTAATCTTGTCACTCCGCGGGGCGGCTGCAGAATTGCTACAAACCATACCAGCAGAGAAGCAAACCGATTTCGAAGCGGTAAGAGACGGCCTTGAAGCTAGGTATGGAGACAACCACATGCAGCAGGTCTACCGCATGCAACTGCGGAGCAGAACGCAGAAACCTGGAGAAAATCTTCAACAGTTGCAGGCAGACATTGAGCGATTGGCAAACTTGTCTTATTCAAATATGACTAAGGAATTTCTAAACGAGGTAGCAATGGATGCATTTATAAACGCACTCCAAGATCGGGACTTGCAACAGGCCGTTCGTTTGGCAGGAAAGAAGACGACTAATGAAATACTGGCGTTCGCATTGCCTTATGAATCTGCTAAACTGGCTACCAGGAGTACATATAGAGTCCGAGAAACGTCCGTCCAGGAATGTTCCTGCCAAAGAATCGGGCATGTACAACGGAGAACCCCGAGGCCTGATATGAAGTATTGGACATGCGGCGAAGTCGGCCACATCTCTGTTGACTGTAGGAAACGTCGACGAATGAATGTAACATCAAGTGAGAATTGTTGTTCATGCGCTAATCATAAAAGGAGACTATCAACGGACCAACCTAAGGCCAATAGCTCGGGAAACTTGTAAGGGCAGACTTTAAGGGGCGAAAGTCGCCTGGTGGAATGTGTAGCCCCAGCATCGTAACTGTATCACAACTCCAACGGGATAACCAAAGTTTGGCTATAACTACGATTATTAATGCAAGGATGACAACAGTGACAATCAACACTGGAGCAACGAGATCCATAATTCAGCCGGATGTCGTGGGCCAAATTGCCCTTAATAAAAATAGAAGATACGCTTTGAGGACTGCCACAGGAGAATGTTCGACAGTCTACGGAGAAGTCGAGAGCATAATAGTGCTGGTCAATATTTCCATCTCCCACAAATTTTTGGTTGCCGATATTACGGACGAATGTATTCTTGGAATGGACTTCATGAAGGAGCACCAAGTTGATCTAAATATCGGTCAAAGAACACTGCGAATCGGTAACTTGGAGGTTGCTATTACATTGCAGGACGAACAATTGCGAAGACTGAAATGCTATGCGCGTGAGGAGGATGAGATCCCACCTCGTTCGGACTCGGTAATTTGGACCAGTCTCGAGAGTGATTCCGGTGACAATCGATTTTACATCACCGAAGCTGTACAAAATCAGCGTAAGGGGAACATCCTTGTTGGGAAAGCCCTTATCGATGCGAAGAAGCACATCGTACCCGTCAGAGTACTAAATGCGTCCAAGGAGCCGATCGCAATAAGAAAAGGAGAGGTAATCGCAGAATGTGCACCCGTGTCAATGATAAGCTCAATTCAGACAAGGGGAGAGGACCACTCAATTCAACAGCCCTCTGGTGCACCCCCTGTGGTTAATAGGCTGATGCCCCAGAAAATCGGATTAACAGACGAAGAAAAGACAAGCGTTGAATCACTGCTGAACGATTTTTCTGATATTTTTGTGACAGGAAATGATAAATTCGGACGCACCGGTATAGTTAAACATCGCATTGACACGGGTGAGTCGAGACCTATAAGGCAGCCACCTCGTCGACTACCGTTGGCCAAACAATCAGAAGTAGGCAACATGATTCGAGATATGGAAGAGCAAGGAGTCATCGAGAAATCATCGAGCCCATGGGCTTCGCCGGTAGTGCTCGTCAAGAAGAAGGATGGGACAACTGGATTTTGTGTCGACTACCGCCGATTAAACGACGTAACGAAGAAAGACAGTTACCCACTTCCTCGAATCGACGACACACTAGATACCCTTTCTGGAGCTCAGTGGTTTTCAACATTGGACCTAAAAAGCGGTTACTGGCAAGTGGAAGTGAAGGAGGAGGACAAGGAGAAGACAGCGTTTACTACCGGAAACGGACTTTATCAATTCAAACTGATGCCTTTTGGATTGTGTAATGCTCCAGCAACGTTTCAACGATTAATGGAAAGTGTTCTACGGGGTCTTACATGGAAGACGTGTCTTGTGTACTTGGATGATATTATCGTTGTCGGAAGGAATTTACCAGAACACATCAATAATCTGCGCTCCGTCTTCCAACGACTAAGACAGGCCAACTTAAAGCACAATTCGAAGAAATGTGAACTCTTCCAAACGAGAGTAAAATTCCTGGGACACATCGTTTCATCTGCAGGAGTCCAAACGGATCCTGATATAATAGCAGCTGTCCAAGAGTGGCTTACTCCAGAAGATAAGCAACAGTTAAGAAGCTTTATGGGACTAGCCACATATTACCGACGGTTTGTTAAAGGTTTCGCTTACGTGGCTAAAGCCCTACACGAACTAACGGGTAAAGACAAAAAATTCAATTGGACAGACAAGTGTGAGGCAGCATTCAACACATTGAAGGCCGAGTTATGTAAGACACCAACATTGGCATTCCCAAGAGCGGATCGCCCGTTTATATTGGATACTGATGGAAGTAACACAGGAATTGGAGCAGTGTTGTCACAGGAAATCGATGGTGAAGAGAGAGTTGTCGCATATTATAGAGAGAAATTACTGCGCAACAAGAAAGGAACTGCTGGCTGTCGTAGAAGCCGTTAAGAATTTCCATAAATACCTCTACGGACGTCGATTCCACCTTTGGACGGATCATGCCGCCCTGAAATGGTTGCTAAATTTTAAGAATCCGGAAGGACAAATAGCTCGATGGATCGAACGACTTCAAACGTACGATTTCCAAATTTCCCACCGTCAAGGGAAGGTACATAATAACGCTGATGCTCTATCAAGAAGACCATGTAAGCCAGATTGTAAACATTGTCATAGAGCGGAAGAGGAAGAAGGGGCGTACCACCTGCGAAATGTACAAGTAGAAGTACTAGATGGCTGGACGAGTGATGCTATACGCGCAGCTCAACTTCAGGATGAAGATATGTCGCTAATTCTGGAATATAAAGAAAAGAAAGAACGCCCAACTTGGAACAATATTTCCGACAAGAGTGGAACATTTAAGGCATATTGAGCACAATGGAATTCCTTGCTGGTGGAAGATGGAATTCTAAAGCGTAAATGGGAAGCCGCGGACGGAAAATCCTATCGAATTCACATTCTAGTCCCACCATCAAAAGTGAAAGATGTACTAACAGAAATGCATGACGGGGCCTCCGGTGGACATCTGGGAGTTAATAAAACACTTTCAAAATTACGATCTCGATTCTACTGGCTTCACATGAGAGATGACGTCGAGTCTTGGTGTAGGAAGTGCACAACTTGCACCGCGACCAAAGGACCAACAGCAAGACCAAGGAGCGCTATGAAGCAGTACAACGTGGGTGCCCCTTTCGAGCGAATTGCGATTGATATCTCAGGACCATTCCCAAAAACAAACGACAACAACAAATACATGTTGGTTATCATGGATTACTTCAGCAAGTGGGTGGAAGTCCTTCCAATTCCAAACCAAGAAGCAACAACCGTCATTGAGCAGCTTATCAATAATTGGATCAGCAGATATGGAGTCCCCTGTGAGCTTCATTCCGATCAGGGCCGAAACTTCGAATCACAGATATTTCAAGGCATCTGTGCGGCACTGGGCGTAAGGAAAACCAGGACCACACCCTTACATCCGCAGTCAGACGGAATGGTCGAAAGGTTCAATCGAACAATGAAAGAGGATTTATCGAAGGTCGTTAGTGATCACCAACGAGATTGGGACAAATATGTACAAACCTTTCTCATGAGCTATAGATCGGCTAATCACGATACGACGGGCCATTCCCCAGCAGGAATTATATTTGGACAGGAGATGCGATTACCAGCCGATCTGCGATTCGGAATACCTCTAGACGCCATAGATAAGACCGAAGACTACGTAGCCGAATGGAGAAATCGCCTCGATGAGATTCATCATTTGGTTCGAAAGCAAATCAAGGTATCCAGTGACAGGATGAAAACAAGGTACGACGTTCGAGCCAACGCATCCGGATTTAATGCAGGCGATAGCGTATGGCTTTATAACCCTCATCGGCAAAAGGGAAGGTCTCCGAAGTTACAGCAACATTGGGAAGGACCATATAAGATTCTCACAAGAATTAACGACGTTGTCTATAGGATTCAGCGAAGGCCGAACGCCAAAATGAAAGTGGTACATCGTGACCGACTGGCGGCTTTTGTTAACCCAGAAGACGAGTGAACTTAGTTCGGGACGAACTAATCTAGGCGGAGGGTAGTGTGACGCATATGACAGTCAGTACTGGAATATTCGGGAAAGTCCAAAACAAAGTACTGGAAAACTGGAGACTATGGATAATAGAACATTCAAGATTATGGAACGAACGGAAACGAAATACCGAATCAGAATGTGGGGAACTGGTATAAATACATCGCACACAACTCATGAGGACAAGTAGAAAGTAATAAGTCTCGAGTGAGAAGCAAACGATAAGTAAGAAGTAAAATACGCGATAAGTACGGAAGCGATAAGTCAAGAAATCGTTGTGTACGGTAAAAGTAACGGTTGTGGTTAACGGACTAATAAAGTGTTATATTAATTCAAAATCGATTTAACGGCTCTTATTTATTAAAAATAATTAATCCAGCGAACCCTAAGCTCGCTACAATATGTTTGCGAACAATTATTTTCAACCATGAAATTAATCAAGAATGATCACCGATCAAGACTGGGTGATGCACGATTAGAAAGCTGGGTGCGTGTAGCTACCTCATCGATTCCGCCTGATATTGATCAGCTTGTATCGAAAAAACAGTGCCAAATTTCTCATTAAAAATTTCTAGTAAATTCGTTTTCCTGTTATTTTCTTGTTTGTTTTTATTTTGCATTAAAATTGGTGTATGAAATCTTTACTATTTTGTAAATTTTATATTTTTTTATTCTAATGTTTATTGTAAATAAAGTTTTCCAAATTAATAATAAGTGTTGTTTTATGTGCGGCCCGCCAAAAAAATTTACAATTTAAATTGGCTCGTTGATTAAAAAGGTTGATCACCCTTGCCATAGACCATTTTTCTCTCAACCCACATGATATAAAAAGATCTCAAATGAACAAAAGTACTATTATATTTTAAGTGGTATCACCACACTTACACATAATTTATCAGCCGGTCTCATCGGATGACTGATTTCTCTTGATAACTATATAGAAAATAATTCACAAAAATAACTAATATGTTGATAAGGCAAAAAATACGTAGATTCTCATCTAGTTTATAAGAGAACCGTGTCCACATTAATGGGATGCCACAAAACGTCTTAACACAATTCGATTGATCGGTTTATAAAGTTATCCTTTTCGAAATGTCACAGCGGATTTGCTTCAGCAATTTCTATCCTCCACAGATATTGCCGAACATTCGCCTCAAGCATGCCATCAATTTTATTTTTTCCACATTTACACATGGAATTATTTCTGCCCTTCCGTCTCATGAAGAAGCTATCAGCTCACATTTCCCTAGACAGATTTATAGGAATTACCGTGAAGCATCTGCAACAACAGAACGCACAAATCAGCTAATATCTAAATAGAAGATGTCCTTTGGTTGAACGCATACGCACAAGCTTATGCTTTGGGCCAAGAAGGAAGAAATATGTTTTGTAATCCGGGGTCCTGGGGTGGAGTGATCCCTCGTTTTGGGGAATCGATGACTTATTTCCGAAAGTCAATAAATAAACACGTAAAAGAAACGGAGGGCACGTTTTATACATCCGACAAATCTTATTGTTGCTGTGGCAGTTATTTGATATTATTTGCCACACCGAGTTGGGGAACGGGAGGTAAGGCGGATATTCACCAATAATAATCTCAACTAATGTTTCCTTGTGAACGTATGTATTACCCAACATTGCGTTTATAATCTCTTTTGACGTTAGTCATATACGTATGCTGACATACAAAAGGTGTCGTACATAACATCATGAAATGTCATCAGCAAACGTATATGCGATGGTGCGATGGAAACTGATCCAAACACTATGGTTTACAAATCAAGGAGGTGGGAAATTCATAAATATGGGAGGTGTAGTCACTGAGTGTCACTTGTAATTGTTGGGCAAAAAAAGAACTTCGGTTTGTTTATAAAATCACGGTCACAATAGTTTCGTACGATTTAGGCAGGCTTTTCACAAAAGACATGTTTTACAACATAATAATATGTCGCCCGAAACATTGGCAGTAGGTAAAAGTTGATCGTAAAGCCATTAGAGGTTGCAATTTTTGTAATATATCTGTGGGGTAGATTTAACTTGTGCACCTGCACGGGCGCGGATTCAGAAAACACCCGCTGACTGTCACTGAAAACTCTTCGTACAATAAAACACTCAACGCTCCTTTATTCATGTATCATTGCTTTATTTGTCCGAATGGTTGGCTTGTATTTCACTTTAGTACATGTACCTCATGAAATGGTTTTCACGGTTGACTCTTAATAAATGTTAGTTAACTGAGTTAAACGGCTTGGATAGATGATCGTACGCCGGGATAAATTTAACATAACTTGTATATCTTATAAGCCTTCACGGCGTTTTCTCTGTTGTTGTTTTCAGCACACCACTATCACACAATTCAAGTACTTTGTCGTTTACACTGATTAATTATTTATTCGATACGGGGTACACGATTGGGTGATTAAACGCAACTCTCGGTTATTAGACCGCGACCGTACTCCTCTGGTGTTCCAGATTGTATCTTTACCGCCGTTCGATTAAAAACTCCACTTCGGCTAGATGGCGCGCGTGTACACTTCAGAAGGCGAAGCCTGACTCTTGTTCGTGTGTGTACATGACGAGGAATGATTTTCGAAATCGTTGTGCTCCATGAGTTTCTATTTACGGTGGCAGTTCAATAAGTCTTTAGAAAATGAGGACGATTTTCTTTTATTTTCTCCTTTACCTGACCTAATAATCACACCAGCAACGTCGTCGAAACGTGTGTTCGATTGCGCGATTCAAATCTGACTCCCCGAGACGTTGAGTCAATCGTATCGCCGGACGCCCTGGGGTGGATTTGTGGCGGTTCCCTTGAACGCCACCAATCATCTTCCCATTAACCATGTAAAAACTCCCACCTAGGGCATACAAAAACCTGGAAAGCAAGTACTTACCTGTATACGGTTGTACCATAAAGCCTTGAAAAGCGGTAAAATCACAATATTTACTGATGCAAAATCCATCAGCACCAAACAGGCATGTTCCTTATGGACAATTTGGTTGCATCACCATGCAACCAACATGAACCGAACCAATCCATTGAACATGTCTCAGATCGATTTCCATCATATAACAGGCATCTTCCATACGTAAGAGCAATTTGGTTGCACCATCTAGCAACCAACATTGTCAGAACAATATCCAGGAGATATACCCTTACGCGCCAGCCGCACACATGCAGGAAATGTTTTATCTTTCCCTTTAGCATACATGCCTACATCGATCGGTCATTCGATCGACAAATACATGAAGGAATATGGCTGTTCGCCCAAGCAAATCGAGTTCTCAAAATGGAAAATTACCATCGAGAATTCGACTACGTGGAGATGCCACCAACATGTGCACGATCAGCATAAATACTTTACGCAGTCGCTGATCGTGCAAACACTTCAATCCCTACGTAGAGATATTTGCACCAGCTGCAACCATGCCAGCTAATGTTCCCCTTGTAGATTGGATCGATCCACGGTCCGCATGCTTGTGGACACACACACACGCCATGAGCTGCAGAGACGGTCATCATGCGTGTGTTTCACCCCTTTTTTGCTGGACCAAATGAGAGGATGATACCTTATATCGTCACCGAGGCGATGGATGGAATTTTTGGTTTCTGTCGCTTCGGATAAAATAATTAATCGCTTTCTGGATTCCGCGGAGGCAAGTCGGCCATCCACGTTAAATAAACCAATAGTCGAGTTTTAGTAGCCACAACGTACGATCGTGCCATCAAATCGGAATACCTAAAGTAAATGTTCTATATTATAACTTAAATTAAAGACAAGAAGTGTCGCCACAATTTAATTACTAGTTTACGTAACTTTGAATCGTTTTAAAATAACTGTGTAAATGATAAATCGGTTCTGTTTGATTGGAAGTACTTCCATGTGATCGTGCAGATCTGGTTGGGTGTCCATACACTGGAAGTGCGGACAAACGAAAATGCGAAGGGTGCTCAGAAGAGAATCCAAACCTGCATCTGGTTAAATGGATGATCGTGTAAAGAGGCTGCCTGCATTGCGATCATAAACAATAGAGGATAGATTTTTCTGTTGATGTTAAGTCAACAGAACTTCGCTTACAATGACAAAGGCTGGGATGGATGGGTGCATGTTTGGTTTGGGAAACGAGTCGTAGGGCATGACCACTGATATGATTGTTTGGATAAAGAACTATGGGTCGTATCCTATCCGATGTTCGTTTATCGGTTGGGCGACCGATCATGAGGAATTTGGCTTGTAGATGTGGAAGCGTACACTTACCCAGCCTGTCTCTGGACCAACGGAACTGCATCAGAGATTGGATGCGAAGAAGAGAGTTCAACCAGGTCTGCTGTGCAAACGAATGGTAGCTCAATAGCGACCGAAAAGGGTTGCCTTGTTTATACTAGCGATTCGTTTGTGCTAGGGAATGTTGCTGTGCAGGCCAAAATGGCTTCTTCTGTTTATACGTCGTGTATACAGAAGCGTTCTGTTTGATAGCCAGCGTGTGGATCGTGGCTGTTCGTTGTTTAGACAGCAAATCGTTAGACATGACCGATGCGATGGTCGTTCCTTGATAAGGCGACGGATCATGCAATCAATCATGCAGCTATACCAGCAAGCGATTTGCTATGGCTTGATCGTGGGACCAACGGTTGCTGGAGAGGAGCAAACACAGTGGAATTGCTGTGTAATGATAAGCTTGGACGTCGGTAATAGGACCCGGTGGATTTTCTAATGAATCGTAGTGGTCATGGGTGCCGACCGAAGGAACCGATTACGCTGGTGAGGTGCGGCAATGTTACTTGATGCTATGGCAAGATGATGGTCTTGCCATGGGTTGTTTCGTTTTTCTCAGAAAATGGGTGGTGATTGAAAGGTAGCTTAACGCTGCCGATTGCAGGTAAGCTTATAATCTCTAGGTGAGGGATGGGGAGTTGATTAAGATAGATGGATGGTTCTTTGGGTAGGTTAGAATAACCCCCACATATCTGTTATAAGGCAAGTTTTGAGTTTTAGACCATTGGCAAGTAGGTTAGACCTGTTGAACTGGCTGCTACTTCGAGGGAAAACTCTCCCACTGGCTCTCAGTCAAAGTCCTGCTATGATTATTTAGCGTGAATAATAGCTGTAGCTGTAGGCATTCACCGTTAATGACAAAAGATTTGGTTATTTACTAACCACATTCCCCAGGTACCACAATAACAATAGCATTTACCAAAGACCCATCAAAGACATACTATAAACCGAAGACCCACTCCTCATGTGTCTGCAGTCATATCAGTCTGCCATGTCTTACCTTTGCATAGTACAGCATCTGTACAGTTGACTCTTTATTTTCCATTCGACGTTTTTCAGTTGACTTTATTTTAAAGAGTCACAACTTTGAAAGGATTAGCCTCATCCAGGTAGTCTTTTTGATTTTGACCAAAGCTCTCTACTATTCTTTCCTATAATTATCTACATTCCAATTTAGATAATTATTTACGAATCCTTCACAGAAATAATTATTGACTTCCCTAGACGGAGGAAAATATGGTAATGCATCAATTATTTTACTGTTACCCCAACATATTATTTATAAATTTATTTGCTTTGTATTTATTTAACTATCACGTAATATAAAGCCACGTATTTATAGAACAATAATCCTGCCAATTGTCTTTATTGATGTGAGAAATTGGCGCTTACAAAACGAGAAGAGAACAGATTACGCGTATTCGAGAATACAATTTTAAGGGGTATCTTTGGCGCTAGAGGATATAGGATAATGTAGGAAACTCCACAACCGTGAAATGAAGGGGCTATACCTCAACTCAACAATAATAAGAATCATCAGGTCGCGAAGATGTCGTCGGGTTTGTAGGGAGAATGAGATACGACAGAACCATATATCGAATTCTTGACGGAAGACCATAGGAAGGTCACGGCGGAGATAGGAGGCGTGACCTTGAAGACATCGGATCAGGTGGTGAAGTTATCGCGTATTGCGACGATAGTGAAGAACGGGTGATTCGAACTGGCGCTATGACGGTTAGAATCACTGAAATGTAACCAATGCTCAACACATCCCGCTACTGCCGCGTGTACGAATTCGGTTTCTGAACTCAAATATGTGGAGTTGTTATGTTATAGCTATGGTATATGGCTCCGATACTTTGCTTATTCGAATTTCCTTTCGGTGTTCTTCACTATTTGCTTGTATATTGTGTGTGTATCTCTTAGAAACTGGCGCAAGGCTAATAACCTTCCCCGTAAAAATAAATTATTATGGAAAATTTAACAAGCCTCGAGACTTGCATAATATTCTTCGGTTTTGTTTAGAGTTCTCGAGAGAAATGTGATCGGTTTGCCATTATGAGAGAGTACTACCCCGATAGCATAATCCGAGGCATCCGTGGCCAGCTCGAATTCATTTTTGAAGTCAAGATATTTTTTATTTTGAACTTTATCGAATGCTTCTAAGGCTTCTTTGTCTAAATGAATGGGTTTGTTTTTTGGAAGATTTTTGGACACTCGTCCATCTTCCCCTCTTAAGAGGGATGTCAGGGGCTTCGCAAGTTTGGCATAGTCCTTAATAAAGCGACGATAATATCCTGACATACCGAGAAATGAACGAAGGTCTTTAAGGGTTTTGGGGGGCAGGTCGGTCAACAATCGATTAGACTTTTTTGGGATTAGTTTTGATGCCATCTCTACCAATGACAAAGCCTAGGAATTCTATTTCTTCTTGAAAGAATTCGCACTTGTCCAACTGTATTTTCATATGGGCGGCTTCTACGGTCTTAAACACTATTTCACGGTTCCTAAGATGTTCGATCTCGTCTTTCCCGAAGATGACGATGTCATCGATATAAACATAATAGCACTTCCCGATGTATTCCTTCAGAATATCATCCAAAGCCCTTTGAAAAAATGGAAGGGGCATTCTTTAGCCCGAAGGGGAGACGAGTGAATTCGAATTTTCCGTTATTCACGGAAAAGGCAGTTTTTTCAACATCAGATTCTTTAAACCATTTATTTTTGCCAAGGTTGCAAGCACTTGTTAATCTCGGGGATCGGGTACCTACCGGCGATGGTAACAGCGTTTAGCTTACGGTAGTCGATCACCATGCGATATTTTCTTTCTCCAGAGGCATCCATTTTTTTTGGGAACGACCTAAACTGGAGAATTGTAAGGCGATTTAGATGGCCTAATAATGCCATCTTTTAGTAGATCGTTTATTTGTTTTTCGACTTCTCCCTTGAGTGCCTTCGGGTATGGATATGATTTCGAATAAATGGGATCGTTGGTTGTCGTTCGAATTTCTCCTTTTACAGTGGTGGTGTAAGTCAATTTCTTGTCAGGATCGGATAAGAGATTAGGACAGTCGTTAATTATGCCCTTGAGTTTGTTCGATGGTTCCTTGTTCATGTGAGAATTTCTAAGAGTAATATTATTAATCAATTGCGAAATATGCTGTTTGAGTGGTATTGATATGTTTGGGTGAATAGTCATATAATTTTCTTTTGTATGAATAACCGCGTTTAGTTTTCTCAAAGTATCGTTGCCTATTATACCATCAAACGATATGAAGCTGGGGAGAATGAAAAATGTTATTTTATCTGTATTATGGTCAAATAATTGGACAAATGAGTGGTGTGTAATTTTTACGCTCCCTCCGACTGATTTAACGTAGAAGCGTCTTTCATTCGGGAGAGGATTCTTGATATGCCGGGGTTGGATGTAGTCTTTATTAGATCCTGTGTCTATTAAATATTTTAATGTCTCTCCGCTTCTTGCGATATGTTCGAAGTAAGGAAGCGAAGAGGGCCTTAGTCTTAAAAATAGATATCGTCAAGTTGTTCCGGTTCGTCAAGGTAAGGGTCATGTTGTAAGTCAGTGTAATTCGTTAGTGTCTGGTCATAGTTCTGGTCTTCTCGTTCTGTCTCACTTTCGTATTCTTCCAGTGTCTTCTCGTCTGGATCGGGCCCTTCAGTGTTGTAGACTCGCTGCGCTTTGCGTGGTTGATGGACCAGTTGTGAACGTTGTCGTTTCTGTGGAACAAACTGTTGGTTACGAGGTCTGTTCTGGTAGTTGACCTTTTGGGATTTGATAGAATAGTCGACGTCCATTAGCTTAGGAGGAAGTGGGCGTTGATTTGCCGGTGGTCGTTGCTGTGGATATTGTTGTTTTGACTGGTATTGTGGTTCCCTGTAGAACTGAGGTGGCTGAGCCTTTCGGGGGTTATGGAGTAACTCAGGGTGATATTCGCGTCTGGGTGCGAGAATAGGTGTTGGTCCTGAATGTGAAAAATTGTTCCTTCTAGGTGGAACTGGAGGCGGTGTTTGGTGGAATGTTTTCCGGGTGCTACAGCGTGAATTGTTTGCATGCTGAGCTCGAAAATCGACGTTTTGCAATTTTAAGCATAGGTGCAAAGCTTGCGGTAGGTCAGCGGATTCGCGGATACTGTGTAACCTAGACAGGTCGCCTTTCAACCCTCTGACGAAGGTATCAAGTGCTTTGTCCCTGTAACACTGAGTCATGTTATTCATGGATTCTTGACTCATATCCATTGATCCTAACTTATTTAAGATAAGCGACAAGTGGTGGTAGACGGCCTGATAGAATTCAGGAATCGTACTACTACCCTGTACCAAAGTTGTCATTTGGTACTCGAGGGTTCCTAAATCCCTCTTGTCGGTATAATGTAAAGTAAGACATTTTGACTTTTTTTTCAATTTAGTGGGGTGTTGGGCGTCTGCGTAGCCCGTAACTTTATTTCTGATAACCGATAGGATCCCATAATACTTGGGGGTACCTTTCAAATGTTCATAGATTTTGAGTATCATATCGACACTCTTTTTCCATGAGTTAAATTCGTGTGGCTGTCCAGAGAATTCTCTGAGGCTTTTTACTACATCGGGTATTTTGTCCATATCGGACAAATTCCTATCGTTAGCCAGGTCTATTGGCTGGTCTATGTAGTTGTTAATATCGGACGCGGGGTTCATGATGGAATTAAAAAGTTGCCGTCCCTGTATTTGAAGGATTTAAGTCACTAGTTGTGAAATAAGCATAATCATGCCGCCGTCGATTGCATTAGGAGCAGGGGGAGGAACGGGAGCAGCAGGTTGATGAGCTGCAACGTTATCTGCAGGCACTTCTAGACGAGCTGGTCGTATTAAATTATTAGGGTTTACCATTTTTCAAAAGATATTTGTTTTGTTAAGTGAGAGAATCAATTATATCACTCGTTCAAGTAATGATAATGAAGGTTTTAGTTAACGTATAAATAATTAGTTAAATCTATAATTTTAGAATATAGATTCACTATTCAGTATTTTCACAATCGTTACGATAGTGCAAGTATTTTATTTTTATTCAAATACATAGAATGTAAAATATGATTTTTTTGTTGTAACTTAAGTTGATTACTATTGACTTACAGTAATATTATAATTAATTCTTGTAGCATTTCTTCTTAACGTTTGTTTTGTTTTGAGGGTAGGTTCCGGCTGCTTCTGCCGGTTAGGGCAGCTGTCAGAGTTTCCTTACTCCTTTTTGTTCATTTGGTTAGTAGAACTACTCCGGGGCCTTTGTTTTCCCTATCACTACACTGTTTTCTTGGTGGTTTGGTTATCCACTTCACTTCACTGTTATGTTGGTGGCTTGGTTGTACACTTTTATTTATTTTTACAGTGTCACAGAAAGCAGGGCCTCACGTTGGGCGCCAGTTAATTAAAATACTACACTATTTATTTAAAAAAAAAACACAAGGCAATAACTTACAAACTGAACTGACAAATATTCGATCGCTTATTTTTATTACCTAATTTTCCCTAACTCAGCTTCTGCTGTTGTTTGCTGTCGTGGGAATGACTCGATGTGCATCGATTGCACCAGACGCTTGGTCAGCATTTCCGTTCTTTGAGGTTTGCGCGTGCAGGTGTTGTTCACACCGTCTGCTGATGTTAAGTTATACAATGTCATTTCACTATATGTCCCTTATTCTCGGCATAGAACGTTCGTTTCATCGCATCCATGGTACAACCACAAACTCCGTAGTCTTCGGAACAAGAGGAATAATTTGTGGTACCTAAGAACGCGTTCCTCCCTGAACTCCTCCAACTATCTTGGTTCCTTTTATCATCGAGTTTTAAAACTCCCCCTACTACAATTATCTCACAAAAACACAAAACAACTTGATCAATGTTTTCCCCACTTTATTAACTGCAAACGTAAATCGGCCGCCTATTTCAACTCTCTTTCCTATAACTCGATTACTTTAACCGACCCGCAACATATTACCAATCTGTTCGCTTCTTCCTTTAAAAAATTCTTCACGGACAACTCTTTAGAGCCTAAGCCGCCTTTCAACTTTATTGATTATACAATGAGCGCTTCTATTATAAAGCTATAAACACGGAAATGTATTACTGTTTTCTTAATACTAGAAGTTCTCACGAGTTTTATTTGTAGACCCATTTCTCGGCAGCTGGGGTCCATGTAACTAATTCCTTCTCGTTAAACCACAAGGCAATTTCTCTCTCTGCCGTTTCAACAGCATCGGATCCGTGGATGATATTACGTCCAACTTGAATGCAATAATCTCCTCGAATGGTACCAGGTAGAGAGTCAGCGGGGTTAGTGGCTCCCAACATCTGTCGTCCAGTCTTAACAACATTTAAGCCTTCCCATACCATTGGAACTACTGGACCAGAATTCATATAATTAACTAAAGCAGGGAAGAAAACACGACTTGAGAGATCAGAATAGTGTTTTTCCAGCAACTCCTTGAATGCCCACACAAATTTCATACCCACTAATTTGAAACTCTTCTGCTCGAAACGTTCAATTATTTTCCCAACTAGTCCACGTTGGACTCCATTGGGCTTTACCATGATAAAGGTGCGCTCCTTATTTGCTGCCATTGCTGCCGAGAATAACGAGAAGAATGCCAAAAAGGTCTTACCGACCTGCCCGAATTCTCCCTTGGCCCCTTCATCGCTCAACTTACTCAACATCACCTAGTTGAAGTAAATTAAATTTACTTAAAAACGAGATCAGCCCTGCACCTGATGGACTTCCAGCTGTTAAAAAAATGTCCCTCTTCTCTTTCTCTTCCGCTATCAAAGATCTTCAACCTTTCCCTTACACAAGGTGCCTTCTAAGTATTTTGAAATCCTCTTTTGTCGCCTCCATACATAAAAAGGGGCCTAAAAAGGATATTAATAACTATCGCCCCATCGCGAGACTGTCACATATTTCAAAACTGTTCAAAGGCATTCTTTACAACGCGTTATGTTAGTTGAGTTCTCATCCCATAGTCTTCGCGCCATCTTAGAGAATGGAAGCGAAGTCGATGTAATCACTACTGATTTCAACAAGGCCTTCGAGAGAATCTCCCACAATCTCATCCTCTTTAAGCTATCCTCCGAACCCCGACTGATTAAATAGATTTCTTCCTTTCTTAACGATTGAACCTACCGTGTCAGATTTAGATCCACCCTCTCCAATCCTTTTTTTCCCACCTCATGGGTTCACCAGGGCAATCATATTGGACCTCTCCTATCCATTTTTACTATTAACCATATAGACTCCAGTATCAAGCACTCCTCCATCGTTTTATACGCGGACGACATTAAACTCTTCAAGACGATCCGCTCGTCTCTCGACTCCTTACTTCTCCAAATGGATCTCAACAGCTTTTCAACTTGATGCCAAAACAACTGCCTCGAACTAAATACTGACAAATGTCACTCAATCACCTTCTACCATAAACGATCCCCCTCCCCGCGACGTTCCTATTTCTTATCCAACCAACAAATATCACCTATACAATCGATTCGTGACCTGGGCATCTTAACTTCTTCATGATAGGGAGCTTAACTTCATCCCACATATTAATGACATAATCCCCATGGCTAGTTTTACAGTTGGTTTTTTGAAACGCTGGTCGAAAAAATTCTCTAATCCTTACATTTCCCGATCGCTTTACATAGCCTTTGTACGCCCCCTCTTGAATATGCTAGTCAGGTGTGGTCTACTACTCGTCGCATATTCGCAGGATCGAAAACGTGCAACTTCGTTTTTTGCGTCTTGCCCGCCGAGGATTGAATTGGAAAAATCCTCTGTTTCTTCCCACATACACAGGCCATCTCCACCTAATTAACCTTAACACACCTGAAGAGACCAGAATTCATGCCGACATCCTATCCATCCACCGTCTTCTCTCATATTCAATCAACTGCCCAAGCCTGTCCATCACATTTTACACTAACCCCGGAAAACTGTGAAACCCTCGTCTCTTCTATTTGCCCGGCCATCACACTTCTTACGGCTCTGATGAGCCCATTTTGCGAATGCTGTGATGAGGAAACTCTTATCCCACCTCCTTTGACTTCAATCTCACCTCTCCCGCTCTCAAACGTCGTCTCCTCTCTTAACCCTCCTGACCCCAGCCGCTCACCGCCTACAATCTCCCACTCACACCCTAGCTTGCGGCCTATTCTCGCCCTTCCCTCTCTTACCACTTATACTACTGTCTATATTTGTTTAGTTGCCCATGCCCTCGTTTTTAAGTTACTTTAAAGTTAATCCATATGTTATGTTATATTATGTTAGTTTGTTTTGTTATGTATTTTATGTTATGTTCTGTTATGTTGTTATATTATATTATGTTATATGTTATGTTATATTATGTTATGTTATGTTATGTTATGTTATGTTATGTTATGTTAGGTTATGTTATGTTATGTTATGTTATGTTATGTTATGTTATGTTATGTTATGTTATGTTATGTTATGTTATGTTATGTTATGTTATGTTATGTTATGTTATGTTATGTTATGTTATGTTATGTTATGTTATGTTATGTTATATTATGTTATGTTATGTTATGTTATGTTATGTTATGATATGTCATGACATGTTATATTATGTTATGTTATGTTATGTTATGTTATGTTATGTTATGTTATGTTATGTTATGTTATATTATATTATATCATGTTATGTTATATTATATTATGTTATGTTATGTTATGTTATGTTATGTTATGTTATGTTATGTTGTTATATTATGTTATATTATGTTATATTGTATTACATAATGTTGTATTATGTCTTGTTACTATATGTTATGTTGCGTTACGTTAAGTTAGTTAAGTTATGCTATGGTGTTGCGTTGTGTTGCATTCTGTTCTGTTATGCTATGGTATGGTATGTTAGAGTATCATATTGTTTAGTAATGTAAAATTTTCCGACTACGATACGGTATGTGCAACATTATGAATGGTCCCGCACCAAAGGGCAAACGCATATGAATGTCTCGCCTTAACAACATTATGCGATGTCTAAAAACACTAATATCCGTAAATCAAGAGAACAATAGAATAAATCACGTATTATGATATATATCACGTATTATATTATTTAGTTTAAAATGCATACGAAAACCATTTTCCTGATTAAGGGGATACCACGAAAATCAATTTTTCAATTAAAACCTTTAATCTTTCAGATTTTTTTTATGTGTAACACCGTTGTCACACAGTAGAACCAATAGACATGCCGCTGTGGTTTGCTAATTATACACTGTCATTCAATATTCATCCTATTGTAACGATTCATTAAAAACCATCTACCTCACAGTATTACCCGGTAACAGCTGTGAAATGCACCGAGTTCATTCCGAGAAATGGGCAGCTTTACTTGTTCTAGATTTCATTACAGCATTTTTTTCCTCTTACTTTTTGCATCGTTCAATGAAAAATTAAATCTCCACCTCACAACAACAGGACGAGGAGACCGTGACTAACATGTGCTGACACCAGGTCATGCAGCTCCCGTATTTGCCTTTGTGTACAAGAAACTCCTTATCACCCTAGCGTCCCGTGCATAGTGCCCAATTCGCTTTGTGGGCCAAACGGAAGTGTTATTAAGTTTCATGGGTTCCCAGATAGCTGTCCTGACTACAGGGTATTTGGAGTTAGATGAAACGTGGATGTGAAAAGGACAATTACCCGCGGATACAATCATATAAACATTGAATGGTACGCGGTGACTTAACTAAAAATATCTACAGAAGAGCGACAGCCCAGTGTGTATCCCGTGGCCGCCGCGAAGCATGATATTTTCAGATATTCATCTGCGTACATTCTTGCAAATCAACCGCAATTCCGGGCACCCGAGAAATGCCAGGAAAAAAAAACAAAAAAAAAAACATAAACACAAAGGAGTGAATGCACCGAACAAAAGAAGGCACGTAATTTCTTTGGCTACCTCCGTCGGGTAAGGAAAGGCACCCGGGGGCGTGTTACCTTGCAAAGGGCTCTGTAGTTAACGGAACCGAAGGGAGGACGTAAAACACGGTGCTGCATAATGGGCTTTTGTAACCCAGTTTCGGTCGTCAGGGATTTCTTTTAGCATGTGGAAGATTTACGAAGCTAGTAGTAGGCCACGTCGGGGAAGAATGATGGTAAATCATTAAGTGGTATTTATAGGTATACAAAAATATCAATAGGAAGAAAGCTCAGTAAGGAAGAATTTGTTTACACTAGGCAAATGATGTTATTGCACTTTTAGCAAGTTGTGAGGACGTCAGACGTATAGCTGAGTACGTGGTTAGGTATTTTTGTACCTGATGAAGAAACGGTTTTTACGGTGGATTTTATCGTGCTAGGAGAAGTAAGTAAGAATACTTTTATCTACAGAACAAGAGCCACCTACTACACACATTGTCATATCGTTTTTTGTGTTATGTGGTACTTTGTTGTGCATCCCCAATTGCCTGACGTGCGTTACAACCCTACATTCGATTGTTTCATATAAGAATTTCGCCATTTTCAGTCATTTCGTTTTTGGGCATTGCCATTTGTCAAAGTTTGTATAGTAATGTGACACGAGGTAGGTGTTTGTATTAAAGTACCGAGC